>DVZL01007507.1:0-10714 GCA_018236625.1 Lasaia peninsularis
GTTCATTGTGAGTCCAACTTTTTCACTTTGATCTGTAAGTTGAATTAGCATATTCTGCAGATCTAATGCATTATCAGATCAATCAGATGCAGATATAGTAGTACTCTTTGCTGATCCCATGAGTTACTAAGTAATAATATCTTTGTGAGCCAGATACAAGCTATATTTTTTATAAGACAGAGAAAGAACAAGCAGATAGATTGCCTTATAAAAACTACACATTATATAGATACGAAAACTGATACATGAGGCTGGGTTACCTATTTGACCTTCAAAATCGTAACAAGATAATAGCAAGCAGTGAGTATCATAGCGGCAGAAATGGTGGTATCAATCAACTTCAGTTATTACAAAACCACAACAACAAACACACTACACCAGAGTACCAAATTCAAGAAAAAGATAGCGTGAAACCTAAGCACTCTACCTAGTCCAACCCAGCAACAACAGAGTGAACTATTATTAAATAAGTAAAAAATATATCATTAGTTAGACCTATATCCGATGCATTTCATCCACAATTACAATGCTAACAATATTGGGTCCCATGATGTGACAGGTAGAAAGTCTATTCTTTTAGGTTTAGTTTAGGTAGGCAGGTTTCGAACCTAGACTATCGAAGTGGAAGTCCCAAGCATATACCACTAGGTTACCAATGCTTTTCAAGTAATAAGTATAGCTAATTAATAAACATCTTCCATTCTAATAAATAAATATCTTTTCATCGAAACAAATTTTAATTTACTCGCATTTTTTTAAAAAAAAAGCTTTACTCACATTTTTTTTACTTTTATTCTTGTACCATTTATTTTTAGTCTTGATCAGGTATTGTTTTCTAATCAAGGGATTTTCATATAGTGTCCATTTTGACATTAGTTCATCAAGTTTTGCATTCATTTCTGCACTTAATGAAATATAGTTTGCTGGTAAAAGGGAATCTAAAAAAAATTAATTTTTTGTAACATAAAATAGCAAAAAGTGAGTTGATGACAAAGCAGTCTTTATTTGAACCTATTTTTTATAAGGTACCATAAATATCAATAATGTGTTAAAGTAATTATGCCTACCTATGCTTACACAGTCACTGATATTATGGTAATAGGAATAGATGAAATAGTGATGTCCAGTTGGGCAATTTGTTGTATATTTATAAATCATCAATAATTGCATATTGGATAAGACATACGGCATTAAGTTTTTTTATGTCAGAAGGTTTGACCAAGCAGAAACCGCTAAGCTGCTAGATTCTATATGAATAATATAAAAGAAAAATAATAATTATTATTAAATATAAAATTATAATTATTATAGAAGGCTTACCATCTTCATCCGTCATATCCCCTTCACATAAAGAAGAATCAAGTTCTTTTAATTTTTCAAAAGCATTAATAGCACTCTCTCGTAATGATATAATAGATCGGGCAACACAATTCGGAATGGATCCATTGTGAAGTTCTGACCATAGACTCATCCTGTCCTCAATTGTCTTTTGAAGGAGGACCTTATCATCTTGGTCATCCCAAGGCATCCAAATATTGTGATAATAAAATCTAAAATAATAAAATTTTTTACAACTTTAAAATTTTAATTCAAATGTTAGATTAGCTATTTCATTTCACATTGTGTTATTTAATGGTTTACAAGACACAATCAATATATTTTACAAAGAACCGGGTTCCTCAACTGAGAATTGAAATTATAACTTTTTATCATATTATTTTGTAAAAACCTCCATTTCTACTATAAAAGTGTACACACAAAATTTCCGTATGTCAAAGATCAAAACTAGTCAAATTAAAGTAAGTAGAGAAGCAAGAGTACCTGAGAAAGAAATATAGTTAGGATGATGATAAAGTGGGATTCATATTTAAGATCTGGAATAACAAAATAGAGGTTCAGTAAAACCAAACAGAATGTTCATTTATATGTTTTGTTTGCAGCCTTGGCAATTTGGTATTGACTATAATGTACTATTGTAAGCTTTAATTTTATATTATATATTTATCTCACCTTAATAGATCTATAAACTCTGCAGTGGTTGCTGCATTGACACATTCCTCTTTCTGTTTCAAGGTAGGCCAAAGTTCAATCAATGGAATATCTACTACAGACTCTGGTAACGAAACGGCTTCATGTTGAACACTTAATACCTCAACATTAGCAGATAGTTCATCAAAATCTACAGATGTTACTGCCACCAGCGCAACACATGGAAATCTAACTTCTGAAAATGGTACAGTTTGACTTTATTAAAGTTTCTAACAATAAAAATAATAAAAATGATATCCATTTCTTATTGTTTAACTTTTACCAAGCTAACCAGAAAAAGCCTATCATTTATACAGTATTTCTTTCTAATTTTCTTTATAATTCATTGATGTAGTAAAATTGCTGTTATCACGAACGAAGAACGAACAATCATACAACATCAACCTTTTTTATCATATTAAATTTATATAAGCCTGGCATGCCTGCAAAGATAATAAGGCCTTTAAATATAAGATAAAAAACCTCTCTTTACTATCACTTATTAGTACACATAATTAGTTTTCAAAAAGTACTACCTTTACTGTACTGTATTTGAACAAAGGTACTAAAATCAAAGACAAAATATCGCAACGAAGAACTATACCAAATTTTTTGCAAAATTCTTTAGACAACTTCCACAAAGCAACCCATCCGACTGGCTCAACCAATAATTCAGCTTGTATAGTCCACTGCTCTCTGGAACTTCTTTCAGAACTGAACACACTCAATAAATTTTGAAGAATTTCACTATCACTGCGCGAAAAAGTATACACTGCGGGCATCTGTAACATACGAAATATTTTATTTTAAATGATAATAAAATTCTATGCAATTACAAGAAATATCGAGGTAAAAAATACAGAAAACAACTTCAATGAAACAAATAAATAATCACCTTGAAAACTTGACCATATAATACTTAAATAGAGAAAGAATAATGGTGTCAGAGGTTTAAGAGGAATTTAAAACAACGTTATATTTTTAAAGTGGTAACTTGTTTCTGTGATTTAATCACTGATTAGTCATAATATTCTATGAATCAAAAATTTAAAATTCAAACGCAAAACAACGTTAAAACTTCAACAACTTTTTTTTATCCACCAAAGATAATGAGAGATGTTCCAATTCATTCATATAATTTTATCTGTGAATTTTATTGTAGATTAGACGTCTTAGACAACGATCATAGACAAATCATTTAAATACGAAACCATATTACTCCTAAAGGAGTATTTGACCTACAAAGCAATCTATGGTATTTTTATTAATTCATTTTCAGATAATCATAGACTTCTTAGAGATGCACGCATGCAATAAAACCCATAAATAAAACATAAAAAAATACCGAATTTTGGCAGGATCTAAAAACTATGAATGTAAACTATTTACAATTATTATTGAACTTCATGTAAAAATTGTGTAAAATTAGCCAAAATTGTTCAGTTACATTTAATATCCTTAAACAAGCAATTGTTGTATCTCGGGATCCGCTCGAACGATTTTTTTGAAAATTAGTATTTAGAGGGTTTTGGGGGCGATAAATCGATCTAGCTAGGTTTTATTTTCAGAAAATATTGTTTTATGGTCGTTTTCAATAACCTATCTACAGTTAGAAATAGGCTTAGGTACTAGAATTTTGTTGCTAAGATATTTTTAATTATAACAGCAATTGCCTAGTTATTAATTTAAGGTAGCTCTATCACTTATCTTTGATAGGTAATTGAAAACGGCCTTTAATCGTGTTTTCATTGAATAAAAATCTCCTACAATATAATTAGAATACTAAGCTAAATTTCTCATTTTATCTTTCTCATTTTTACACCTACACTTTCTTTCAATCCCACACTCTGATCTCACTACGACGAATGCGGTCTGCGAGCGTTACTCCACAAATATTGCGGAGCGCAAGTATTTCTACCGCATTTAATATAATTTTCGTTGGGATAAGCACTGAATTGTGCAAAGCTAGTCGAGCTCTATAACTCAACATTTTGCTTTAAAGTAGTTTATTCACACTATTCACCAACGTCCCAACGTTCTATGCACACTATTCCCAGCATTCACTCTCCTTTCCGACGTTTGCGATATACCTTCCATCCCTGCTAAAAGCATTACCAAGATATATTATTTACTTTATTCTATATTTTAACGGCAACATAAGTATATCATCTGTCAATAATAAACATTACGACTCATGAGGTACAGCCTCGTGACAGACAGACAGAGAACGGACGGACAACGAAGTCTCTGAAATAGGGTTCCATTTTAAAATGATCAAGTGATTTTTGTAAAACTCGTTACAGCTACCAATTGAAATTGAATTACCTATCTAAAAATTTATATTTTGTGGATTGGTTCTAGTTTGCAGAACTATGTCCAACCACACAAATTAAGCTAAGTCAAGAATAAGCAAATTATACGCTTCTTTTATGGTTCGTATATCTATGTTTCATCAAAAATGAACCGATCCTAGCAGTTAGTTCGCGTTAGACGACTTTCATATAGAAAAATAGTCAAAACTTCTGCTATTTATGATACACCGTAATTTACATATTATACAAATATTACACGACGTTATTAAGTCTCACGATGTGATGGGGCAAGTTCGTCACCATATCGGGCACAAATTATATTTCAAGTAACGTCATATTGTTTTTTTTCAATTAAACTGAAAAAAAACTCATAAGAACAAGTTGCCCTATCCGGGAATTGACCCCCGAGATTTCGTGCCACAAAGTCGGACATCGACTGCGCTAGACTACAGATGAATTATTATTAAATTTAATTATTTTCCTACATGACAATGTTCGATGACGCACTCAGGCACGAGTAGGATTTCAAATTGTCATTGTCAAATGTAATTAAATGTAGGGTAATAATAGAGTGTAAAGTATATAATTGCCCACATTATTTTTTAGGGTTCCGTAACCAAAGGATAAAAACAGAACTCTATTACTAAAACTTTGCCTTCCGTCTGTATGTCTGTCTGTCTATCTGTCTGATGTATCTCAAGAACCGTGATTACTAGAAAGTTGAAATTATCTCATATTGTGTAGGTATTTCTGTTACTGCTATAACAGCAAATCTACAATTTATTTCTTTCTATATACATAAGTAAAACGGATGTGTCTGTATGTAAAATTAAAATAACCGCTTTGTGCTAAATGCATATTATGTATATTTACAAGAGTAGGTACATATACCAAAATAATGTTTTCTTTTAAAATTTTTGTCTCTTTGTCTTCTTGTACCCGCTAATCTCTGAAACGGTTGGACACATTTCGACGAGTCTGACTGGCAGACAGCTAATGTGATAAAGAACAGCTTAGGCTATAACGGTATAAACAGACAGACCAACGACTGACAAAAATTCTAAAAATTGTTTGTTTGGTATATGTAGGTACTTTTAATGGGTATAAACATTTAATAAAAAGCGGTTATTTTAATATTACACACAGACACTCTAATTTTATTTATTTATATAGATAATTTGTATAAAATGTGGCAGAAAAAGCAGTAATAATGTGCTTCTACATATATTCCTACTTTTTTAAGGTACCCTACGGAAAGGGTAAAAACAGGACGGCCTCTCTGTCTGTCTATATACAAGCTGTATCTCATGTACCATGAGGGCTATGAAGTTGGAATTTTCCTAGAATAAATATTTCTGTTGCATATCAACAAATACCAGAAATCCAGTACAAAGTAAATAATTAAACGGGGCTCCCAAACTACAAACATAATTTTTTTGAGTTTTTACGGATTTTCGATTTTTTTACGGAATTAAACGGAACCCTTAATCCTCCATGTTTTTTTTATAAATGTTAACATATCCATACAAACATCTAAACTAATACTTCCTCTACAGAATTATCACCTGTAATTATAAATGTAGATCTAACACTTTAGATATTTAGGTCAAAACTCTTAAACTTGACCTTCTAGAATTCCTGTTGTCACGATTCTATACTACAAAATTACTTATTCTGTAGTGTTATGAACGTAAGGATATAATTACGTTCGAGTTATTATTATAATTTTATACATGTTTTTAATCTTATTCGTAAACTTGCTTCAGCCGTATATCTTGTGCTCTGCAGTGTCGTCTGTGACATATTATTTTTTATAATATAATTTACGGTAATCTAAAGCATAATAATATGCAACATAATACTTAATATTTTCTTTAAAAAACTCAGTATCGCTTTTTAGTTCTGAATAAATTTATAAAGTGAATATTATTTCTTTATTTCAATAATTTATGAAATCCACAGCATATACTTATAAAAAAAACATAAAATTAGTAAAAAATAAAGTTAATATTTGCTAATTACGGTTTTTAATAGGTATATTTAAAAAAATCAACGATCCTCTGTGGTCTGGTGGAATCGTTTTCCGACTTTGACGCACGAGTTCCCTAGTTCGATTCCCGGATAGGGCAACTTGTGCTTGTAAGTTTTAACAGTTTATCTAAAACACATAATATCGTTGCTTGATATTTGATTTGAGCCAAATATGTATAAAACAAAGTCGCTTCCCGCTGTCTTAGATCTACACTATCCAACGGATTTTGATGCGATTTTCTTTAATAGATAGAGTGATTCAGAAGGAAGATTCATATGTATATAGCATACATAATAATATACCCATGCGAATACGGGACGGGTTGCTAGTTTATAATATTAGTGAATATTCATCACCATATTTTTTCATAGATGATCACTTGGATATTCCTCTTTCTTACTCCATTACTGACATACTGGTGGTACTGGAGGTGGACTCGACGAAGACTGCTGCAGCTCGCGTCTACCATACCTGGTCCAAGGAGTCTACCTCTTCTGGGAAACGCTTTGTTTTTTATGGCCAATCCAGAAGGTAAACTTTTCATTACATCTATCTTACATTAGTATTAAGTCGTGAAATTAGAAAAACATCTGTTTCTGATGTAACTCGACCGATTTTGATGAAAAGTAGATTAAATTTTAAGTTGGACATTGTAGTAGATCGTAAAACTCTGGTTAAAATTAGGTAATTCCAGAAATATAATAAACTGGCTAGAATTAAAAAAAATAGTATACAAACGTTCCTGAAACCTATTCCAATGGTTTTATGGTTTACCTACAATTTTAAGACTATCCACTCCGGGCACATGCCAATCCCGGGCGGTGTGATGCTTACTCAGAATAATCTGAAAAATATATTAAAAAAATGCCCGACCTGGGAATTAAAAATTCATTATCATACATTGGCTACAGTTAATAATAATCACTACATAATAGGTATAAAACAAAGTCGCTTTTCATTCCTGTCTGTCCCTATGTATAGATATAGATCTTTAAAACTACTATACAATCATCATCATCATCATCAATTGCGTTAGTCCCGGTTGTTCCTCACATTTGAGCGCGGGAACCCGGGGTCCGCTTTCCGACTTCTCCATTCGCTCGGTCTTCAGCATCACCAATAGTTAGTCCATTGGCACACATATCATGTTTCACGATATCTAGAGTTTCTTGGGCTGGCCTCTTTTACCGGCGCCTATTGGTCTTACGGCATTTAGACATTTGTTCCCCACGTAGTACGTTTACGCGAAACATGACCGTACCATCTAAGTTTACTATACTATACATATGTATATAACATGTAAAATATGTGTATGCGAAGCCGGGGAGGGTCGCTAGTAAAGTATAATATAAAGAACCGGTTAAGTGCGAGTTTACCATTGTCTATAAAAATGCTCAAAATTACGTTTGTTGTTCCAATAGGAGTACCTTCTATAACTTATTTCCTTTTGCTTTCAGTATTTTTCGTTAGATATAGATAACAAAAATACATCATCTGTGAAATTTTTAAATATCTAGCTATCGCGGTTCATGAGCCTGGTGACAGACAAAGAGACGGACAGCGGAGTCTTAATAATAAGGTTCCGTTTTTATACTTTGGGTACGGAAACCGAAAAATTATCTCTTTTACGATTTTATAAAGTACTAGCTTTTGTCCTTTTTTACTCCCAATGGAATTTGTTAACATATTGGTATGAACAGTATTCTATATTTTTAACTGGATCTAGACACAGACAATTACTAAATCTGATAAAAACCGGTTTAGTAGTGTCGGTGTTTATCTCGAAAATACATTTGAAAGAAAAAAAATCATAAATTTTTTTCTTTAAAATATAAAAGTAATCTAAAGCTTTACCAATGAGCGCACATTTAGTTTTTGTGTGACTTATATTTTCAGAACAATTGACAAAGTTTACGGATTTACTGGAGAAATATGGACAATACGTGAAAATCTGGATTGGTCCTGAGCTGAATATAATGATCAATAATCCGAGAGACGTTAGAGTGAGTATTTCATTTCTAATATTCTTCCTTACCCCTGCCAACTTGCTTGGTCAAAAGAGATGATCTGTTTTGGTCTGGCCCGGTGTAGTCTGATCTGATCTGGTCGATAAAATTAAGTGACGCTTGGGCAAAAGATGGAACGTGCCTTTCAGAAACAGATCTGGTCTGGTCTAGTCTGGCCTGGTCGGGTCGGGTGGTTAAAGTTAAGTGACGCTGCGGGCGAAGATGGAACATGCCTTTCATATAGAGATCTGGTCTGGTCTGGTCGTTAAAGTTAAGTGACGCTGCGGCAGAAGGTGGAACATGCCTTTCAGAAACAGATCTGGTCTGGTCTGGCCTGGTCGGGTCGGGTGGTTAAAGTTAAATGACGCTACGGCCGAAGATGGAACATGCCTTTCATAAACAGATCTGGTCTGGTCTGGTCGGGTCTGGTCGTTAAAGTTGAGCGACGCTGTGGCCGAAGATGGAATATGTCTTTCATAAACAGATCTGATCTGGTCGGGCCTGGTCGGCTCTGGTGGTTAAAGTTAAGTGACGCTGCGGCCGAAGATGGAACATGCCTTTCAGAAACAGATTTGGTCTGGTCTGGTCTGGTGGTAGATAACTTTCCATAAGATACGCCATCACTTGTATGCAGTATTATTATTTAATGGTAAAGGTGGTTTGTATGTTTTGAAATCAGATGAACCGATTTATTAATTATATACTAGCTGTTGCCTGCGACTCCGTCCGCGTGGGCTACAATCGCGTAGTAATTAGAAATAGAAATATTTATTGCAACTAACCAAAACGCTAAAATTACGTCATCAAAGTGTAACCTGTGTCATGTCACATATAAGAGCATACGTAAAAGTTAGTATTTCTTTACCAAAAAAACGGAAGCGGAAACCTTTCACGTTTTCCATAACTTGCCTCGGAATATATGCTACCCACTAGCCATTTTTTAGGTTACAACTTACCTAATATCTCAAATAATTTGTGTGGGAGAGATAAATAACTTAAAAATGAAAGCAAAGCTGCAGGAAACATATTGTAAACTTTTTTATAAATTACATGGTGGCGCTCTTAAGAACATAATGTTATCAATGTTGAAACTTAATTTTGACTAACGCCAGTTTTTAAACAGTAAATTGAGTTTCTAGATAGTTTTTTTCTATTTTGAGCCTCAGTGGTCTAGTGGTACGCGCTTCGGACTTCCATTTCGGTGGTCCAGGTTCGAATCCCGCCATGTACCAATTAGTTTTTTTAACTTAAATACATTTTCAGAGTGCTCTTACGCTAAAAGAAAACATGTGATTGACGAGATTTGTGCCCGACAGTGTGACGGACTTGCCACCTAATATCGTAGGTTAATCGTGGGTGCAAATATACCTCTATCCTTTCCTTACCAATCCCTTCGGGGACACAAGTGTAGCGATATATTTTTTTTGTATTTTCAGCTCCTACTCACAAGCAATAAAGTTAATCAAAAAGGTCCAGCTTACAAGTTCATGATACCATTTATTGGTCAGGGAATATTAAGTGGTGGTAAGTAAACTTAGAATCAAAGTAAAAAAAGGAAGAAATCGAGAAAGTAAAAAAAAGGAAGAAATAATTAAAATATGTTTTATTTATCTTGTCTTCCATGGTTTTTCTTTCTTTCTCAGAGAATAGTACCGAGTCTAAAAAAATCCCTGAGTTAGAAGTTTCACTTCAGCATTTTTACCGTACTCTGTAGGATAAATGGTTCTTCTTAAATTTTGCCCTCCTTTGAACCAATATTTGTGATTCAATCGCCATATTAACCTTCCACCCCAACCAGCAAGCATATTTGCAATTATGAGATCGTTTTGCTAAACAGACTGCATACGCTAGTAAAATATAAATAGGTACATCACTAATATTATATTTTCTCGTCCGTTCTTTTAAGAATGCTCTCCTTGTAGTCTTATAATAAGTTGCCCATAAGGGCGTCAATATGACAAGTTTTTATTACATCGTAATTTTTTTTAAATCTAAAAAAATACTTTGACCTATACGTGCAATTTGACAATTTGGTCAAGGCACATTTTCAGTAAAATAGCTTACAGCGCCCAATTAGATTTTATTCTAAAAAATCTAATAGAAGGGTCTGCGAAAATCGTAAAAAACGCAAAGAACCAAATATTTTATAGAGTTTTCTGAAGACTTCAATGATATAAAGTTATAAATACCAGTAGTACCTACTACTCGTAGCTATGGCAAATACCTAATAGGCAGTAAAAATTATATATTGATTTAACACCAAAGTAAGCAAATTATATGCTTGTGTTATGGGTGTCAGACAACGATACTAATACATAGAAATACTTAAATAGATA
>DVZL01007508.1:0-10713 GCA_018236625.1 Lasaia peninsularis
TCCTATTTTCGTAATTTTTTTGACCCGGACTGCCCAAGGACTTTGTTTTTGCTTCTAAATACTTGACTCGGACTGTTAATGGACTTTGATACCTATTACATCTTTGTGACTCGTGCATGCCTAAGAACTCCGATACTGTCCTGTTTTTGGATATTGTTTGCCACCGTTTTTTTAATAATTTCAACAGCTCGTAACGAAAGCCCCTCTAATTATGACAAATCTTACCTCCAATGCATGGAGAAGCAAGATATTGTGTGATACCTAAGTGTCGTGCCAAACACGTCCCTCATTGCTTAACATGCGTAATCGTTAACGACCATTAAGTTTCCTTAGTTTTCTTAAGTACCTAGGTACTAATAATTTGTTTTAAGCAACAAGTAATTCAAAAAATATGGCAACATAACCTATAAAACTTCTTCTATAAAGAATAATTCAATAACCTGGAGGCCTATATTTATGATTCTTTTATCATTAGAATCTGTGAAAGACATTCTAATAAACTAGATATATTTCATTCATAGACACTAATGTTGGATGTAACTAAAATTATGTATGGAGAACTGCCATTGCTCTTTATATCTTACATAAGGTACCAACAATGTCTTTGATTTAAAATGGTCCAAGATCCCAATATAACATCGACCTTCACGGCTCTGTTTCATGGATAAAAATTGTTCGATAGGTAATTTAGTTTATTAGAAATAATAAAAAAACATGGGTTGCCTGATAAAATTTTGGCTAGGCTATGATTAATTAAAAATTGAAAAATGTTTTCTTTTTTTAATTTCACCATTGAGTTTAGAAAGAACTAACAATAACACTAACGGAAAACACAGCTTAAAGGATATGTCAACTGAGGGTTGCTTATTCTTTTCAAACTGTTTACACCGTTATACCTGTTCACACCGAAATACCTGTTTACACCGAAATACCTGTTTACACCGAAATACCTGTTTACAACTCAAATGTTGTGCCAGGAAAATAGGCAACCCTCAGTTTCCATATTCTTGCCTTGTACTTGCCGTTAGTGTTAAATTTTTTCGTCTATCGCATTGGTGAAATTAAAAAAAAAACACTTTCAAGTTTTAATTAATTATAGCTTGGCTAAGATTTTATCAGGCAGCCCTTGTTTTTTATCATTTGTAATAAACTAAATTACCTATCGAATATTTTTTATCCATTAAACAGATCGGTGAAGGTCAATATTATATTCGGATCCTCTACTAAAACCTTTAAAATAAATTGATACATCTTAAGAACAAAGATGGACTATAAAATAGTATTATAGCTAAACTAGTGTCATTTACTGCCATGTATCAATTATTTTATACTGTACGAGATCGTCTTCCAAAATTGATTATCATTAAAAGTTATAAAGACTTGACTGTCTTTGATTTCTTCCTATTTGCTATTTTTATGCGTGTATTTTTTTATGAATGCACCGAATTTTGCTCCGTGTTGGTCTGGGTCCTCTGTGTAAAATTAATCTACTGCCTTCCTACCTGGCAGCTCGTAAGAGGCGAGCATAGGTCAACTGGGTCACTACCAACATGTCTACTGGTGGTAGAGTACTATGCAGCAGCTCGTCCGGGTCTTTGAAAGGGATCCACCGCTTTACCTCTTCCTGCCACCATAATGACATTGTCGTGTTCCGGTCCGGAGGGTAGGGTAGCCAGTAGACTTGCACATAATGTCTAACAGCACGAACACAGGGCAGCGACGCACCTACGATATCTATGGTATTTATAGGTCATGGTTGTCACTTACCCTCAGGGGACCCGCGAGCTTGTCATCTGTCTTTTCCCATAAAAAAAGCAACGGGTTTTCAGATAAATTAATACTTTATATAAATGGATAGTGTGTTTCCAATCTAAGTTAGTTAAGTCCGAGCAAAACAACGCCGAACGAACTGATTTTTACGCTAACATACAGATCGTATTTTAAGAATTTTATACTGCCTGTAGGAATCCCAAAACGAAACCCATAGGTATCACTAATTTTTAAAAATCAAAACGGCGAATTTTGTCGTTAGAAAAACGCTTAGAATGTAATAAGTCATTAAAGCAGTTATATAAAGATTTTATTCAGGAATATATACTTAGGACTTATGTCACGCGTACATACGCGTACACGGTAGTCCTCATTATTTTATACCCCATAAGGGTGTTTTTCGTGAACATGCAAATACCACTCCTTTGAGGGTTGACGCTAGTTCAGCGACATCTACGGGGAAGTCTCTAAGCGATTTGCAACTTGTTGGAGAACCGCTACGAGGAGATTTAATTTCAATTTTAATTAAATTTTACGAAAATAAATATGTTGCTTGTGCAGATGTAGAAAAAAATGTACCAACAAATAAATGTAGACTTTGATCAGCGCGAGTTGTTACTTATTTTATGGCGTGATAACCCGTCAGATGAATTACAAATTTATAAATTAAACACCGCGTCCGCGCCATTTTTAAGTTGCAGATGTTTAAAACAATTAGGCTATGAATGTAATAATGCGGAGGTTGCGCGAGTTATCAACAACGACTTCTGTGTCGATGATTTAATGTGTGGGGATGACACTAAAGATAAATTATTATATATATGTCAAGTAGCAACGATTTAAAAAAAGGGTGTGGTCAAAAACTCGAAGGACCAAAAAATGTTGGAGGATTATATAGGTGATAGATCTAGTGCCTGATACTGATTACTGGCCCCAGATAAATGATAAACTGATATGATAGGTGGGAGCAGATGCTACCCAACCGAGTGTTAAATGATCACTATATTAATTCTAAAATGATAATTTATATAAAGTGTTAAAATGCAAAGTTTACATGGCGTACGAAGTTAGTGACATTGCCTCGTACATATAAAAAGAGAAAACGAACACATATTAAAAATTAACAATTGTAAAGGAGAAAACAGGTAACCGAAGTAAACGTCCTGGGCTTTGGCCGGTGATACTAGATAGCTGTTGCCGGTCGAGGGCGCTGGTGCCGGCGGACTCCTCGCTGTCGGCGCGGCGCGCACGGTCAGCACGTACTGTCGCCAGTACGTGAAATTTATTTAATGTTGATGAAGTCGGAACTGGCATTCCCTTCTTGAAAATGATCTATATTTGTTTTATTCTGATATTCGAGATGCCCAAACAATGTAAAGGTCTCCTTTCACAGTACAGTCCTGACCTTGGACGATAACGCCAATTCTTGTATAATTGCTTGCAATATGAGTATAGCCACGCTGTGTTGTAGTGTAATGACCCATATATCTATGCAGTTCCCGGGTTTTACCTCGCAAGACGAAAAAATATGTAAAATAAATATAAAAATATATAAAATATGATAAATCGAATTTTAACTCAGTTGATGATATATGGGGGAATTTAATGTATTTCAATTGTTGTTTTAGTTCAATTGAAGAGGTCTGATTTTTCAGTAATTAATTAGACCACTTTTTAGCGAATAAAGTGATTTGTATTCGAAGTAGGCTATTGTGGTGTCGAATTCCCAGTATGTCGTCATGTTAGGATAAGCCATATTAAGCGTCCTTGCGTCGCTTTTTCTTCATGTACATTATTGATTATCTGTTTCTTCTACAGGTAATAAAATTAATTTACTGATAGGTCGTTTGATAGTACTATTTTGTGTTTTAAACGTCTATCCCGGGTATGTCCATCCTTTCCGGGATGGAGCTCTCAAACACGTGCTAATGTCCACTTTCCTGGGGGCATGTTTTCCTACTCGATTATGACGATATTGTTTAGTTCTATGTTTTTGATTGGTGTTTTTCATTTTTATATTTCTCCATGTAGCCAACCCAATACTATCATAGAGTCAGTCCACGCGTGAATACTAATTTATTATGATGAAATCATGGTGTCCAGAACTTTGTTCATAAAATGAGAAAGTAGCAAAGCTGCGAGTAGTTCTAGTCTAGGTAGTGATATTTGTTTCTTGGTGGGTACTACTTTTGTTTTTGCTGTAATGAGTCTCACTGTGTGTGCACCTTTATGATTTTGCGTCACTAAGCATATTGCACACGCATAAGCTTTTTCTGATGTTTCGCAAAACCCGTGTATTTGAAGTGAATGACCATCGTGACTCAGATACCTCAGAATTTGGAATATTTCTATATTCATTAAATCTGCTTTGAGCTCATTCCACTCATTTTGGATGGATTTTGATAAAGTATCATCCCAGGATAGGTTTGAAAGCCATGTTTGTTGAAAAATGATTTTTCCTCTGATTGTGAGAGGTGAAAGCCATCCGAGAGGGTCGTAGATTTTTGATATTTCGTATAATAATTGTCTTTTCGAGATGCGATCTGTATATTCTTCAGTTCGTTTGTATTGATAGGAAAAGGTATCCGCAGCGGGGTTCCACCTTAAGCCCAGAGTTTTTCTGTTTTCAGTGTCCTTAAACTCGAAGATAGTATTTAACTGCTCCGATGGCAGATCTTTCGAGAGTTTAAGGGTGTTGCTGGACCATTTTTTTAGGTTCATACCTGCGGTCTTTAAAACTTCAATAAGTTCCCACTGTAATTGTTTTGACTCAATGATAGAGTTACTCCCACACAGTAAATCATCCATGTAGAAGGAATTGTTTAATGCTTGTGCTGCTAATTGATATTTTTCCTTTTAGTCAGAGGCTATCTGACGTAATGTGCGCATTGCTAAGAATAGGGCGGCCTTTTGGCCGTACGTCACTGTAGTGAGATGATATTCTTTAATGTGATCTTGTGGTAAGTCTCTCCATAAGATTGTTTGTAAGGGTAGATCGGATTGCCTAATCATGATTTGACGGAACATTTTTTCTACGTCGGCGGTCATGACGTATTTATATCCCCGCCATTTTAAAATCAATCCTTGAAGATCCTGTTGTAGGTTAGGTCCACTCACCATAAGGTCATTAAGGCTATAACCCGAAGACGTTTTCGCAGAAGCGTTAAAAACCACTCGTAATTTTGTTATGGTAGAGTCAGATTTCCCGACGTCATGGTGCGGCAAGTAACAAGCTATCTTGCTCACACTTGTATTATTTTTCACTGCTCTCATTTGTCCAAGTGATTCATATTCATTTATAAACTGTTTGTAGGTATCTGATGATATTTTATTTCTCGACATTTTCTTTTCTGTGTGGGCAAATCTGGCCAAGGCCTAATTTTGATTGACCTAATTTTTGTTCAAAATTCTGTTTCATTGGGATAGCGACCTCATATCTACCATTCTCTAGGCGTCTGGTTGTCGCTTGATACAAGTTTTCACAGTATTGTTCCTGCTCTGATAAAGGAGTGTTTGCACGAGACTCCTGAATGTCTTCGATCTCCCAGTACTTGGACAGATCGTCACATTTATTGAGGACGACATTACAATCAAATATTTTAATGTAGCCTTATAGTATCCATCCCAATTTCGTGAGTTGGGCGATTGGAGCGTGAGGGGGCCCCCTTATGAGCCCTTCCATGATAATATTCTGGATCAGCGAGGTTGATATTTTGAATATGTGGCCAGGATTTAGTTTTAAATGTTGTGTAAGGCAGGCTATTGATGACGCGTGATATCACCAGGGCTTGGGTGCTGAACTGATAATCACCGTATATTGATTCACAGGATAGTGTTACGCCTTTGCTTTGTTTTAAGCTTGGTCCGATACTACCCACAGTGGCGTGGTAATATTGGCGCTGCAATCCTAGTAATTTGGGTTGCATTTTCTGATATTATGGAAACTTGAGACCCTTGGTTTAGGAGCACACTTCGAGTGATGTAGGTACCGTTTAATGATAGTACTTTGAGGAAGATGGTTGTGATCAGGATCTTTTCGTCGGTCCATAGCAACATAGTTAACATAATGTTGTTTAGTCTGATTGATTGAAATTGGAGCGTTTACGTAAGAGGTTGATGTACTCGAAGCAGGTGACGGCGCGTGCAAACTCTGCATTGCTTGCAGTTTGCTGTTCGTGGACTTTGATTCCCATTGCACGATTGACTCATGAATTTTTGTGTTATGAAGTTCATTGCACTGCTTACAACGTTGACTTGAGTAACATGATTTATTCTGATGCGGATATAGACAATTGAGACAAATTGTATGTCTTGATAACGTGTCCATTTGTCCCTTGATTGGTAGGTTAAAGAATGTTTGACACTGAAATAAGTCATGTGGGGCATTACAAACAATGCATGGCTTACGTGTGTATGTTGGTGCGGCCTGATAGAACCCTTGGCGGAGTGGTTTGTTATTATAAATTGATGACGAAGTAGGTGTATTCTTATTTGTGAATCTTGGCAAGGGAATAATTGTTTTACTGGAACTTTGACTTTCCGTTGTTCCCCATTGTATAGGTTCCAATGCCGTAAACTTGCTTTCAATGAACGACATAAATTCTTCAAGGGTAGGAAGAGTACGGGGTTCCTCACGCGACTATTTGCAGTCGCTGTATGTATCCAGGTCTAATTTCTTTGATAACATATGCACCAATAAAGGATCCCAGCTGTTAGTGTCCACTTCCAAATTATGTATGGCGTGGATACATTCAGTAGTCGTGTCATAGAGTTTTTTCAACTCGTATGATGACTGTCTATAAATGTTAGGTTGCTTGAGAAGGATTTCGGCGTGTTTCGTAAAAAGTAGCTGGGGGTTGTTGTAACGGTGGTTTAGTATTTCCCATGCCGTTTCGTAGTTTTCTGTGGTTATTTGTAGATGTTGTATTATACGCTCCGCTTCTCCCTTGACCTTACATTTCAAATGTTGCATTTTCTGTGCATTACTTAGGTGTTTGTTGTTGTGAATTGCTTCAGTATACAAGTCACAAAAAGTAGTCCATTGGGTGCACTTTCCTGAGAAAATGGGGATGTCAATCTGGGGGAGAGTTTGCTGTGAACATGTGCGCGAATACAATTTTTGGTTTAGATTGCGTTTGATATTGATGTACTTGCTTTCGATATCAGCGAATTTTTCTTCATACTGGCTATCGGCTCCAGTTGTTAAAACATCGATACGCAGGTATAAAGCGCTGATTTAAACTTAGTAGTTCGTCGTCAATCTCCCACTTCTCCTCAATGTTTTGATGATTGATTCGTGCTATTTGTCATTCCAGTGCCCGGAAATTGGCGTTTTGCAATACCAGAAGCTCCTGAAGCTCTTTTCGTTGCATGATGATACGATTCCTTTTAGCGTATGTAAAATCCCTTTATAGTATGTGCGTACTTTTCTCAACTCGTTCGGGGCGACCCGCTTGTGGGAGACCGACCGAACCGATTCGCTACTATATCGAGAATGATAAACACACTAAAAGGATGATATATATTACTATCTCCAATTCACGTACCTTGGTGACAGCGAAAATTGATATTGCGGGACGTCTGTTGTGACATTCCTTTAATGATAGTTGGTGGTTCTGGTCTTGCCGCGGCTCCTTGTATGTAGATGATGATATTTCCTTGGGAAGTCTGCTTCTTCAATAAAGTGTCTGATGATCCAGATAACTGATTCTGATAATATGGCGAAGGACCAAAAAAATGGTCAAAAACTCGAAGGACCAAAAAATGTTGGAGGATGATATAGGTGATAGATCTGGTGCCTGATTCTGGCCCCAGATAAATGATAAACTGACATGATAAGTGGGAGCAGACGCTACCCCACCGAGTGTTAAATGATCACCAAAATTATTCTAAAATGATAATGTATATGGCGTACGAGATTAATGACGTTGCCTCGTACAGGTGTTTCTCTCTTAAAATATGGGTTTTAAACTTTGAAGTTAGTATTTTTCACAAAATCAGGATATTAAAGAATTAACACTAGATAATCACATACATAATAAAAAATTAGAGTTAGGTTGGCAAAATAAATCTGATACTTTACATTTTAACACGCAATTTGATAAATGTCAACAAAAATCGACAAAGTGCACAATATTGTCAGTAATTTCTCAGATATTTGACCCCTTGGGATTGAAATGAAATGAAATGAAATTTATTTATTTACAGAATATGTGTGTTAAAAGTTGTTACAAAATAAAAGTTTTTAATTATACCAACCAATTTTGAAACATAATTCATATTTATTCATTTATTTGTTAAACAATATATTATGTACCATAATTATCTTATTATCTATAAACATTATTTTCACACGACTTTTTTTAACCCTGTCTACCATAAACTACCACCGTTTCCAAACCTAGTCAGTCAGAAGAGGAAACGGCAAAACGAATTCCCCGGCAACCAGATTAATTGATTGAGAAGTGGACTGTATTATAATATTCAATAAAACACAGTTTCAGGGCACGACGTATAATTTGGTCATGTCTACGGAATAAGGAATTATAACAAAGAAATTGTAAGAATTGTAAGATGCGCGAGCTCGACGCGTATGTCGGTTATGTTTTTGTTCAAACGACGCGATGACTGCCGCAGTTACCCGAACGGTGAGCGTGGGCGACGATCCTTATCGCACGCTGTACGCCCTCTCTTTCCCTCACCGTCGCCGCCGCGGTGAAGGTTGAAGTCTCTTCAACTGCTGGAAGAGGGCAGATTGTATTATAAGCCCGACGTAGGACACCCTTCCGTGTGTGTACGTCGGCAACTCTAGTTATGCCATCCTTGCCCGGCAAAACCTGCAAAATTCGTCCCATGAGCCACGTTAAAGGAGGTGAAGTCATATGCTTTATCACAACGAGGTCTCTTTTCTTCAGCTCACCCGAAAATCTCTGCCAATTTGTTCTCTGTTGGAGCCATACAATGTACTATTTAGAAAAACGAGCCCAAAAATGCTGTTTCAAGAGTTCTATGCGCCGGAAGCGACGTAAACTGTTGATGTGGATGTTTTCAATATATCAATGTGGTGTCATTATTAGAGAGCGTCCAATTAAGAAGTGAGCTGGAGATAAAGGAATGAGATCCGAAGGATCATCGGACAAAGGAGTGAGAGGTCTCTAATTTAAAATAACATCTCTTCAAAAGTTAAATTAGTTAAACCTAAAGTAAGTCTCAGGTGATGCTTTGTGGATTTTACTAGATAACTTTAAAGCCTTTTAGTGGAAAGAATACGCAGGAATAAAAGAATGCTTGTATCGATAGAATTAAAATGCGAGCAATAAAGTAATCAATATGGTTGGCCCTCGTATCTAAACACACAAATACGCAAATTAAACATTTGATAAGTATGCAACTTGTACCCTTACAGTCAACTATCATGATTGGTAATGGTCGTAAATGATGTATATGAAAAGGTGATTTACAGATAATATGAGAACTCGATAGACTAATAGTAGGATGTTTTAAAATGTAATCTTAAAATGAATTGCTTAACCTACCACCTACAAGTGTTAAATTAGCAGCTGTGTTAAAAAATTGACTTAAAGGAAGAAGTTTGTTTTTTGGCCAAAAGTTGTTTACCTTAAATAAGTTAAATTCCTCAAGAAAGGATTTTTAATGTTTAAAGAAATGTTTACTTCATTGTAGAAAATGTGCACGATAAATAATAACGTTTTCTAAATTTTTATGAACCGTAAGTATAAGATATGCAACGACACATTGTAAATATTTAAAACCTTTGATTTACTTCAATATTGAATGTAAGTGAATGACACACCTTTATGTACAGCCATGAACCCAGCAATACAGCATAAATTTTGAGATCAGGAATGGTAGTACATTTAATAGCAAGCAAGCAGGTGAGAAGATGTGCACGAACCTCTCTCGTCTCCGATATGCTGCGAATGTGAATACCGGCACCATATGCCTTTTCAAAAGCATCAGTAAATACATGATATTGTATGGAATAGGCGACTCATGTTTAGTCCATCGTGGAATATCGAAATTGTTTAATGTGGACAAAGTAAACTTTAATTTATTCCAAGCAAGTTGGATGTCGTTAAATGATGATGTAAATGTAGTAGATACATTAAAAACAACCGGAAAATTAATTGTTGAAAATGTTTCATTAAAGACGCCGTGATGTGGCAGGAAATATGAAGGAATAAGATGTGAATCATAATTGACTTCACTCGTATGTCCTGGTTCTATGCATACTTGCACCAAATCGTTATAAAGCCTTTTAAGATGACTGTTCTTTGCGAAACCGCGCTCAAGTTAGAGAATATAACATTTTGTCATGTATAAATCTCTTGTGTTAACATTAGGTAGTTTTTTTAAGTGCAACGCTTACAACACACGGACCCACCGAATTACGATTTGTAGTATCTACAAAATGTTTCTCACATACGCGTTCTTCAGGAGTCGACTCGTATTTCAAAGACATTGTGTCAAGCTCCAAAAACGAGTTCAATCTGTTTGTGCTTTGTCGACGTGCATACACATATGAGAACCTGGTTGAGACTGGAGCAATATCCCGGTTAAAATCTAACCGAAACTGGATTCATATAAATTAGGCATATTTTTACCCAAAACGATACGATTTGCGCCTATGATGTTCCAGAATACCTCGGCTCCGACCAAAATGTCGATTGCAGCTGGAATGTAGTATTAAATGTTAGGATCGATATATGTATTTGGGAATCGAAGATGAAACCCTTGGTAAAACCAAACACTCGATATTGAGTTTATAGTCACTATTGAATGATTTTATAAGAAGCGTACATCCCAGGTTACAATCTGAAGATAATGAATTGATACCATTTACCTTTGTAATACAGCACTATTCCTTAAAAACGTACATATAATGGCCATCACAATTTACAACAAAATACCTGATAGGATTAA
>DVZL01007509.1:0-10713 GCA_018236625.1 Lasaia peninsularis
GTTCGTGGTAATATCAGAATTCACATTATTCATTGCCAGACACTTCGTATGGTTGCAACCCCCTGCCAGACATCCCTGAACTATAATTATTTGTAGTTCTATTTTCGTTATATTATAAAAGCTGAATTTTATATATGTTATTGGAGAGACGATGTAATGATGTTATCTCAGTAGCCAGACCTTGTATATATTAATGGTGCTTACCTGCCAATTAAAATCTTCTTAAACATTTCAATAGGACATTTCTTAGAAAAGTCGCGTTAAAAATACATGTTTACATGTAAGTATTACATAGTTATGCATTAGTTTTTTATCGACACATTTCATTCCCATCACTAGTTGATGGTGACATAATATTATGATAAATGGTGTTGAAATAGTAGTGGTGTGACAAACAATAAAAAAATTCTTGTATGTTACACTAGTGTGACAATCTGGTGTGACCACGAGTCCGGCTTCAGTGATTCTCGTTTCCTGTAATACGAACGGCCCCTGCCGAATACTCAAGTTAGAACCGTAAGTTCAGATTGTGAAGGCATCGAATTTAACCTCTTACAAAATAACATCCCCTTTGTTGTCGTTACGCAAATATTCTTTTAAAAAGTAACCGAGTCGTACATTTTTTTCAACTTCATGAAAGATAAATTTTTACTTACACAATTGTTTTGTTCCGTATTAAGTATTTTTGTATTGTTCGCTTCTTACAATATTGTATGAAATTGCCTTATTTTTGTCGTCTGAAATACTTGAAAGCGAAAATTACATATTTGTTTAAAACTAACTTTTATTTTATTCTTTATTATTATTCGTTTGAAATCAACTTTTCTTGATAAAAGGTTTTTGAATTTTCTCCTAAAGCTTTCTATATTATCATTGCCATTGTACCCGATTACGCAACCAACAAAAAGGATAATGAGTTTGTATGTAAGCTGATTATTTTGTGGCGTGCGTGTGTGTTGTATATTTGTGTGTTATATTAATTTACGTATGTTTGTAAGTAATAATGTTAATAAATAATAATAAAAAATAATATTTGATTATCTCGCCTTTAAGAAAAGTCAAATTCAAGTGGTATATTGCCTCCTCTCCTACCCCTTGTGATATTTCGTGATTATTTATGGACCTCTCTCCGCCCCCTCACGGGGCTTAATCACGTGAGGCTCGAAACCTCACGTGATTAAGCCCCTTAAAGATAACTACACTGAAACTAAATGAAATAATATTATTGTATAACGCATACATTTTTAAGAATATTGTATTTGAAAGTAATGTGAAAATTAAATATGCTAAAAGCATTTCCTATGATCATCCTCTTATTATTATAAACGCGAAAGTTTATTAGTGTGGATCATCCAACAACATTAATATGTAAGTATGGATGTTTGTTACTCCTTCACGAAAAAACTACTGGACGGATTTGAATGAAACTTTACAATAAGATAGCTTATACATAAGAATAATATATAGGCTACTTATTAAACGACTACATTAAAAAGATGGTATATTTTTTACGTAATAAGTATATTTATCTGTCGGAAAAAAATCTGCTCTTAAATAAGTAACGCGGGCGAAGCCGCAGGCGGAAAGATAGTTTTGAGTAAAACTACAGGAAAAACGATTACTGCCAAAAAGAAAATTATTATCTGTCATTCGTATGTCCCACGACCTTTTTATTGTTGCCTTATTTTGACAAATCCTCCCTTTTTTGTCAAATCAACTGCGAAAAAGGAATCTGTCCCGATCAGGTTCCTTAATAGATCAAAGTCTACAATTATTTTTGTTATTTTGTACACAAAAGAAAGAAAACTGTTCAATGAATGACATGGGAATCCATTTATAAAACTTTTATGTTTGTTTTGTATTTTGTAGTAAACTTTTGGTGTTAAGAGGATGCTTTCCACTTGAATGAACTGTATTATTATGAGTGAAGATTAAAAGTATTAAGTATATTAAGAATGGTAGGTATGCGTTTTTGAACTGCCGTTTTGGTAGTTTGAGTGTTTTTATGTTCTTGAAAAATATTATGAGAATGCCACCTATCACATAATGGAACCTAATTACCGTCACCGTCGTCGTCGCCTATAGACACCAAAGGTGGAAATGGTGCGTTGCCAACCTGAAGTTGGGATGGTAAGCCTCTTACGTGAGTAAGCTTACCGGCTACCCTGCCCTCCAAACCAAAACACGACAATGGCGAGCACTGCCGCTAAATTTAATTACATGTGATCTGCGGTTTTCCTTATATTACTGCTTCAGATTTTTAACTAAGCTTCCTTAATAAATTATATCGGACCAGTATAAGATGAAAGTTCTTGTGCATTCCGGATTTCAAATTATAATAGTAGATTAGATATTTATGCTAAGGGGTTTTATATGTGCATAATAAGTTTTATATGGCCGTGACTTTATGTAGCTGTGCCCGCGATTTCGTCCCTTTTTTTTTAATCAATTTATTTTATACGTTTATAAAATAAAATTCTAAAATAAAAGTAGCCTAAGTTTTTCCTCGTTACATTAACTGTCTGTCAGTGAAAGTCCCGTCAAAATTGGTTCAGCTGATTCCAAATTCTAAAAAATAATTTTTTGGTATATGTACCTTCTAAACATACACATGTACTTAGTAAAAAGCGGTTATTTTAATATTACATAAAGACACTTAAATTTTATTTATTTGTATAAATTTCTTATTAACCATGGATACAGATGGTATATTAATATATAATTCCACGAATATATTCCGGCCCAAAAGGGAAAAGTTCCGGCCTCAAAGGTACCCGGAATCAATATGAGTAAAACATAGACGTGAATACAATTGAAATTCACGAGTCCCGTTTAACGCAACAGTAAATATTAATCACTGAAGCTTATAATATTCGTTAATATAACAATGAGATAGATCAAATTTCTGAGACAATTGATCTCTACTTTAATAGACCTTCCAGCACAATGAACTAATTAATATTGGAATTTTGCGTTTTCATTAGTTACGACAAGTCACAGGTATTAATTTATGCATTATTATATTAGTCAAATAAAAGAGCTTCGATGGCCCAGCGGTACGTGTCGGACTTCCATCCGGATAGTCCAAGTTCGAACCCCGCCATACACCAATGAGTTTTTCTAACTTATGTACATTTTCTGAGTGTTCTTACGGTGAAAGAAACTCGGATTCATTGAATTCGACCTAATCTAGGTTTGGCCCTAGTTTCCCTTCTGGGTTGCAGAGGTCAGATGGCAGTCGCTTTGCGTAAAAACTGGTGTCCTATGTACATAAGTGAATATGTACATAAGTTAGAAAAATCATTGGCACATGGCGGGGTTCAAACTTAGACTACTCGAACGGAAGTCCGGAGCGCTTACAACTACCCAATATTACACAGTATTATAAGTGTACATAAATAACTAATTTATTTATTTCATATTTCAAAAACCACTAAACCAATCGACAAGGAATTCTTATGAAACAACTAGCCGTGCCCGTGACTTTGTCCGCGTTTTTATTTAATTATTTTATTTTATACATTTCTGAAAATATTACATCAGACAGTGAAAGTCTCGTCAAAATTGGTCTAGCCATTTCAGAGATTAGTGGATACAAACAGATAGACAGACATACTGTCAAAATTCTAAAAAAATCTATTTTGGTATATTATGTGCCTCGTAAACATTCGCACGCATTTAGTAAAAAGCAGAAAGTTATTTTAATATTACGTACAGACACTCCAATTTTATTTTAATAGTATTTATTATAATTTATTTATTTTAATTTTATTTATAATCAAAATCCACTTTGTAATGACTAATGACGGAGTAATCGTGTAACATAAAAAAGAGACATACAATTGAATTGAGAACCTACTACTCTGTAAAGTCGGTTACAAACACATTTCGTTAATCGCCACCCTAACCTACTTCCGTGGCTATTGTCTTTAGACTAAAGGTTGGTTTACAAAGAATGTAACAATAACCCGAGTGCGAATAAAAATAATGGCTCTTCTATTGTTTAGTTGACATTTTTACATTCATTGTGAATGAGGACTGCCTTTGGGTGGGTTTAAAAGGATACAATTGATTAGATTACACTAAAATTGTAAAAGACCTAAAGTACGTTGAAGTTAAAAAAATAAAAACAAAGTTCTTCAAAAATAGATCGTATAAGTTACTAGGTGATCCGACGGACGTTGATTGTAATTATTATGAATATAATATACGAAACTGTATAATTAATAAACTATCCGTCTGCCTGTCTGTCACCAGGCTGGATCTCATCAACTGTGGCGGCTAGACAGTTGAAAGTTTAACTTATGATGTACATATTTCTGTTGCCGCTATAGCAACAGACATAAAAGAATACCCATATAATAAACGTGATTTTTTGCCGATTTGTAAATAATGTTTTGGAAACCTTTGTGTCAGTCTCGAACTTGGCCCGTTTTGTAAATAGGATATTATTTATAACAGTCAAAAACAACTTTGGCTGACAGCTCACACAGATAAACCGTTACCCATAATATTCTAAGGAAAACAGCTTTCTACGTTACCTTATAAAAATAAAAACTACTGCGATCCAGGAGAAGAAACAACGAAACAAACTTACTAATGGTAGTTACTAATGGTAGTTACTAATGGTAAAACATGTGGTATTTCTAAAAGAATACGGCTTAGGAACTTTCAAGAATAGAACGTACCTACTCATTCCCAGAAAGTCTACCACCGCCCAGGAACACCCGCAGCACCAGGAGTGGTCATTTACCATCAGGTGACCAACTTGCCCGTTCGTCTCTTCTATGAAAAACAATATTTTCATTATACTTAATAAATTCATAATATTTAATACCAGCTGTATCCACAACTTCGTCCGCGTTTTATTTGATTAATTTAGCATTCTAAAATAAATGAGCCAAAAAATTTTGATATTACATACAGACACTCCTATACTATTCTCCTATACAATAATAAATAGCCAAAGAATATTTCGATCTAGCAATTCTTAGTTAGAAATAATCCATCAACATTCATAATACCAAGTAAACACTTGACTAAGTGGATGATCCAGCTTATGATATACCGGCTACGAAAATAAGTGTTCGGGCCCTTTCACATTGGAGTAAAGCCTACAACTGTCCATTGCTCTAAGCCTTCTTTAGCTTCAATGCAATGATTTATATTATTTAGATTAGATATTGGTGGTTCCTCTGTACGCAAACTAAACTTCTTTTAAGTCTATAATATCTTATGCCGATGCTTATAATAAAACCGATAATGTTCTTTTAGTCTATTATTCTTTTTCAGTCTATTATTTTCAAATTGACAAAGTTTTTTTTATCGATTTAAAAATAATAGACGATAATAGAAAAAAAATTTCTAAACCCGGGGGAAAATTAGCTATTTTTATTCCGCTCCAATAAACAAAATTGACAATTCTCGATTCCGTTGAGTAGAAAAATAATATAATTTATTTTGTCGATAAAAACATCAGTGTATTACCCTTGCAGTGAGAATAGGCCCGTCTATTATACTCATAATTCGGAGGTCAGATTGCGAGGGTATTGAAATTAACCGCCTACAAAATATAATACCTTTTTGTTTCTGTCAAACAATGTTTCGTAAAAAGAAAATGAGTTGTAATTTTTCAACTTTCTACAAGATAAATTACTTGTACGATTATTTCGTACTTTAATCTAACTTGACATTATTCCTAAGAGTATTTTATGAAAAACAGGTTGTTGCCCGCGACTCCGTCCACGTGGGTAACAATAATGTTATCACGTCACAAACCATGTCATGTCACAAAATCACTTGCGAAAGTTAGTGTAGCAAAAATAATTTCACAACTGTAAATGGGATAAAAAGTAGCCTATAACCTACCTCAGAAGGTCGTCACGACGTCACGTATTTGTTGTTATAGCAGCAACAACAAATATATAATATATTTCAGCAACAACTTTCTAGTTATTACGGTTCCTGAGATACAGCCTGGTGACACAACCAGATAGCGATGTCATAGTAATAGGGTTTTGTTTTTACCCTTTTTGCACGGAACTCTAAAAACAACTACATCAAATTCAAAAGTATACATTTTAAAGTTATTGTTTGCTGATGATAATGTGACGTCACTACGTAACGTAAAACGAATGATAGGCACAGTCTTATATATTTTATTATAGTTTGATAACATTATTCCTTGGAACGGGATAAGTATGAAGTATCCCATGAGAAAGGAAATTAAAACAATCAATTTCAGTCCTTAAGGAAAGGATCAGAGAGTAAATCCTCAAGTGATTTCCTTAGGACTTAGACCTTAATAATGTCTAAAAGGAAAATAATTATTAAATTACATTAATTGAGATATTATTTAATGGACGCTGGAAAATAACTTATCTATGTTTAAATTTGTCCCCCTGTTATTTTTAACAGAGGAAGGAGATTCTCGATTCGTCTTTATGTTTTTAGGGCTCAGTACCAAAAAGTTAAAAATGGAATCTTACTAATAAGACTTCTATGTCTGTTTGTCTATCTGTTTGTCACCAGGATGTATCTCATGTGATAGGCAGTAAGTTGATATCTTCACATACGATATAATAAAATAAGTATTTCAAGAACTGCCATGCAGCGAACGTGATTTTTTGCAGCTTTTACTGATAAAATTACGAAACCCTTCGTGGGTGAGCCCGACTCGCACTTGTCCACCAAAATTATGTACAAAGGTGAACTTAGTGCTTAAATGGATCCAAAAAATAATATAGATAACTAAGATATATTAATGTTAAATTGCAAATAAAATAAACTTCATACATAAAGTAATAAAAAACCCGAAGAATTAGTAAGTACTAAAATACTTAAATACGTAATCCGTGCTAATATTAAAAATGCGAAAGTAACTCTGTCTGTCTGTTTGTCTGTTACGCTTTCACGCCTAAACCACTGAACCAATTTTGATGAAATTTGAACCGATTTTGAGAAAGGACATAGGCTACTTTTTAACCGAATACATTAAAAAGAGGGTATGTTTTTACGCAATAAGTATTATAAGACGGGAAAATGTCTGCCCTTTGAAAGTTCTTGTCTGTGTTATTAAAATAATTTGCGCCGGCGAAGCCGCGGGCGGGAAGCTAGTATATTATAAATAAACAATGCAGTAAAACCATCCAAATTTTCTTTGTTTTTTCTATGTGGGCAAAGCCATGATCACAAGCTACTATACCTATTATAATTTAAATTTTAATATCCACAAGTAAACGAAAAGTAAACTTTTCCACAAAGGTTGCTTTTTCTCCTGTGCGAGGTAATTAATTAATGTGTAATTAATAGGTAATTATAGATGTTATCAATATAATAATTGTATTTACCAACATAAAGCGCCAACTGCAGTATTTGCTTTAAGAAAATTTATAAGTTAATTACAGAAAGGGTCTTGGCAAGCGATTTTTAAGGAAACTTTATTAAATTTTTAATCTCCGGTGGAAAATTTAAGTGGATTACTTTGAAAATAAATCTTTGTACAAATCGTACGCCTAAAGGCTTTTATTAAATTCACGGAGAAAGCGCTCGCTCGCGTGTTTGTCTTACGAGGTGGTATAATGAAATAGAAGCTTGATTTTACCCTTACCTATTTCTCCTATTATAATGACAGTGCTTGCATTTGTTGTGATCCATTCTCGAAGATAAATCGGCTTACATATGTGGCCTAACATCTCGGTTATGACGACATTAGTATAATATTTTGTATTGACAGGTGACATAAAACATTACTAGTTTTAAAAACCCCACAAGAGGGTAGTTGTAACTTGCACTTGGCCAGTTTTTGCATCACTTTTTAGACACACTTCATCAAAATTGGTTCAGTACAAACGATCCATTTGAACAAAAACCCTGATTACTTAGAAACGGGCAAAGTATAAGTATGTGAATAAAACTTATTTCACAAATAAATAAACTCTAAATTAAGTAAAAAAACTTTTAAAAAAGTTTTTATAGACACATAGAAGTGCATTAAAAATAACTATTCCGTCATATTGGATTGGATTTTTCAAGTTGCTTTCTCAACGAGCCCTTTTATTTGATATCCATATTGTAGAAGTGCATTAATAATAACTATTCCGCCATCTTGGTTGGTCGGACATATTGGATATAGAATGACTTCACGTACCTTACCGTGCATCGTCAAACTAAACGTGTATACAACATTTCAGCCCAATCGGATTAAGATATCTACTTCAAAAATGAGTTCTAAGATTCCACTCGAACATACATACTTTCATATACACATTGCAAGATAAATAAACGCTTTTAAAAAAACCCGGTCAGGTGGGAGTCGAAATCGAATTCGAAGGGTTTCGTACAAATTCTACTGTCTATAAAAACGGCAAAATTACCACGTTTTACATGTTCTGCTTCATTGTAATTGATTATTTATATGTAACTAAAATATTCTGAAAATACATTAAAGGACTATTCGTCTTCTTTAACTTTCTAAGAGAGCCAGGTCGTTCGTTGTATAGAAGCCCCTTCAAATATGTAATATTATGTAAAAAAAAATTCCCATGTTGGTTCGGGTTCCGTTGTAGAATAGATCAACTGCCTTCCTCCCAGGCAGCTCGTAAGAGGCGACCACAGGGTCTATTGTCACCAACATCGTGACATTGACTAGGTGGTAGAGGTCTTGCAACGACTCGCCCGGATTGGTACCACCGCCTTACCTATTCCTGCCACAATAGAGTCAGTGCTCGTCATTGTCGTGTTCTGTCGTGGAGGGTAGGGTAGCCGGTAAACTTAGTCAGGCAAGAGGCTTACCATCCCAGCCTCAGGTTGGCAACGCACCATTTCCACCTTTGGTGTCTATAGGCGTGTTTCTTACCATCAGGAAATCCATCTGCTTGTTTGCCTTCCAATATCATAAAAAAATATGTTTATTTTAGTACTATTTGCTATAGTGACAATAGCTATACATCATAACTAAACATTTCAAATGTAAAGCTATTATAATTAATGAGATACAGCCTGGTGGCAGTCAGACAAACAGTTGACGAAGTCTTAGTAATAAGGTCCAGTTTTAATCCTTTGTGTACGGAATCCTAAAAGTGATATGTAACATCAAGGAGGCAATTTTCAGATTTCTGTCACATCAAAATAGGCAAAGTGATTCAAACGGTCGGCTTGCCACGCGTTTGGAATAACCAATCTCTTAATGCCTCCCTACTTTAGAGTATATTTAATATAGAGTACACAGGAAAATACATCGGAGGAACTGTTAAAATGAGCATTATGTTCCTTTGTGTAGGTATGTAGGACAGAAAAAGTGATTGCAAGGGGGTTAAGATCAAGACTGTAATTTCAATTATGTAACTTGTTCACTTAGTTTGCAATGACTGATTGAAATTTATACTAATTTTGAATAATCAGGCCATGTATGACAATATCCCCGTGTTGGTCCGGGTCCTCTAAGTAGAATAGACCAATTACTGCCTTCTTACCAGGCAGCTCTGAAGAGGAGAGCATACGTGAAATGGGTTACTTCCAATAGTACCACTAGTGCAGAGTGCTGTGTAGCAATTCGCCCGTGTTGATCCACTACCCTATCTGTTCCTGCTGACAAAACTACATTGTTGTGTTCCGGACTGGAGGATAGACTTACACATAAGGTTTAACAGCCGAACCACAGACAGTGATGCGATTTCAACATCTGTGGTCTATAGGCATCTAGGGTTGTCTTTTAACAACTGCATTTATTGTAAATATTCAATCGCGTCTTTTAAAAGACTTATTTTAAAAGTTCTTTTAGTGTTTTGATTTAGTTTTGCAAACTGGCCGCTTTTTCTATAGCTGTTATTATAACTTTATTGGCCTCTCAGCTTCGCGTTAGCATCTAATCACTATTATACGCAAAATATACTCTAAAATTGACTTGGACTACATACAATTTATTATGTTATTTGCAATTCTAATTATACTTAACTAATATAATATAACTGATAAAAAAACTCATATTAAAAACCAACCATGTGTAAGTTGGACTCGAGCACAAAGTGTATTTTAAAATTAATTTTAAATTTAATAATTTCCATTAACTAGAAAAATTGCAAAAAAAAACGGATTTCAAATAATTAACTAGCACAATTAGCTTGTATTTAATTATAATTAAACTAATTTATACTAAAAGCTTATCAGCTATTTCTATTTTATGTATTGTGACGAAATCTATCGCTTGGTTAAATTTTTTTAAGGTTCCATACCCTATGCTTGCTATTACTTAGCAACTGAATAAAAAGCTATTACTATTTTTATAACCCAAATTTAATCAATGCAAAAAACGTATCCTCTATTTTTTTTATATGCTCTAAGGTAACTTTCCTAGTCACTCAGTATCAGGCAACCCGTGTAATTCGTAGTATAATATTTGCTTCCTAAATATTCCTGGTTTTTTACATTGACTCATATCATAAAGAGGGTAAAGAGGAAATTATGGAAATGTGAGTTCTGAGGAAATAGTGTTATGGAGAAAATAAGAAAACCTCTTTTAGCTTGTGTGTGGATTATTAATGTCTATACAAAAAAATAAAATTGGATTGTCTGTATATAATATTAAAATAACCGCTTTTTGCAAAATGCTTACATATACGTATTCCGCCTTTTATTTAGCTTCACCTGAAGGCCGTTGTGCCTTCCTAGGCGGGTAGATATAGATAATTAAAAATTACTTACCAAGCACGAAGC
>DVZL01007510.1:0-10713 GCA_018236625.1 Lasaia peninsularis
CATTCCTAAAAGGTCGGCAACGCATCTGTGATACTTCTGGTGTTGCGGGTGTTCGTGGGCGGCGGTGATCACTTACCCTCAGGTGACCAACTTGCCCGTTCGCCTCCTCTTGTATAAAAAAATGAAGAAGAAGATATAGTGGATAAAGCTCATTGCAGAAGTCCCGGTTTCAACTTCATCGAGTTCTTCTATTTTAAGTTCATTTTCTTAGAGCTGGTGCAGTGAAGGAAAACATTACGAGCACATCGGGATTGATGTATACGAATTTGACCTAATATGTGATTGGGTTTTGTTTTCCTTCTGGGTTGTAGGGGTCCGATAGCAGTCACTCTATGTAAAAACTGACGCTCTTTACAAATTCCCCTGATTAGATAGGGAAACCTAATATAATCTGATATCTAAATATAATAAGGATTAGACGATAGAGAAGAAAAATATTCTGGCCGTTGCTATCATATTTACAGTCTTATAAGTACTTAAATAACACTAGACAATATACAAATAGATCTAGCCCTAAAGTAAGCAAATTGTGTGCTTTTGCCATGGATGTTAATCAACGATACTAATACGTAGAAATAATAAATTAGATGCAAGAATAAATTTAATAATTAAGTTAAATTATTATTTATTTATTAAACCGGTTCAGTTTTATTCGTTTGTATTGTGAAAAGAAAACTGCGTACTTACTTTTTTTAAACATAGCGCGCCAAATGACTTAATTGAAGTGTGTTTAGTGAATAAATAAGTTTTTAATGTAGTCTCTTGTCATTAAACTTTACCTACTAAACTTACCAGCGACCATTAAAAAAGCACTAAATCAATTGAGTCCGTTCTCGAACGTAGTTGGTGTCCGACTTTAACGCATAAGGTTCCGGATTCAGTTCCCGGCGAAAGTGATTTGTTCTATTAGTTTTCACAGCTTATCTGAAAACAACCTAGTCTGGGATTGGATTTGTGCCCCTTTAAGACGAAGGACTTGTCTCTGCCAACCCCTGCAGGGATATAGGCGTAACGATATTTATTTATTGAATATAGACAAAGATATCATGTATTTAAAATCCTCACCTTAAAGATTTTGACCGGATCATTAGTCGAGGGATCAGCGCACACGCCTACCGTCTCTAAGCAACCGTGAGGCTTGGGTTCGATTCACTTCGAGAGCAGGCGTTTGTATAATGAACATGTGTGTCTTCATATCCGGGTTTGGGCGTTTATTAAATTTATTCTTGTATCTATTTAAGTATTTCTTTGTATTAGTATCTATTGATGGTAATATTTATTAGAATACCATTAATACAAGTAATAATTTAAGTACACTGAAATAAAGGCTTAATTACATAAAAAGTTTAAAAGTACAACCATGGGTTATAACAATTTTTATCAAGACATTTCAGAATGACAGATCGAATACTTCTTCAAAAAACACAAAGAACACTTTTGTTCTAAAATATAAAAACGTTTTCCTTTGTGACTTAAGTAGTTAATTAACGGACGGTACTTTCAACAGTATCGTTGACTAACACCTATAGTACATGCATATAATTTGCTTACTTTGGTGGTTATATCAATTTATGTAACTTGTCTATATATATTTTTAATTATAAGATGAAAAAGCAAAGACGTGATTGCTAGATGCACGGATAATAGATAAGCTAAAAAGTTTGCATTAAATCTAATATTCTAGTAGCGGGAACTCAAAATATTTCTCAGAAACTTTGCAATATTTAGTCTTTGTATATCTAAATTATTCAGAAGCGATGAATTAATTATTTACTCCAAATTACTGTCTGGAACATCGTCGCAGAATGACTGAATTATCAGCATTTTATACGAAACATTTAAGTGAGTGTACCCAGAAGGCTTATAGCTAGATTTCACCGGAAATTCCATGACCATTTCATCATCAAGGCTAATAGGGTCATTGTCATCAAAACCACAGGTGGTAAATCGCTGTGCGACAACTCTCCCGGTTAGGGATCCACCACCTCACCTTTTTTATGGGATCAGACAGCAAACAAGCACACGGGTCTCCTCATGGGAGAACAAAACCGTAGCCTGTAGACACCATAGATGTTGTAGATGCGTCACTGTCCGTGGTAGTGCTTTTAGACCTTATGTGCAAATCTACCGCTATTTCTGCCGCCATAATGACATTGTCGTGTTCCGGTCCGAAGGGTATGGTAGCCAGTAGACGTGTACATCAGACCACATCTACACCATAGGGTGTTTATTGGCCGCGGTAGTTAAGGCATCTTATCCCATAAATAAATAAAAAATCCCCGCAATACTGAAACCTACAGCCCATACTTAGCAGACGATCCAAGAACTATAACTATGGAAATATTTTTTACTTTCACCGTCGGCACTTGGTGAATCTTTTACATTTTCATATTTTAAATGCAAAACGCATATACATATTCACATATTACTTTTAATTGAAAATCATTTTTGAAATATGTAGATGACAGGTAGAAAAACAGCAGTTTTAGTATTTTTTGATATAGCGATAATAGAAATACGTCATCTGAGAAAATTTCAACTTTCTAGTTAACTAATCTAATACCTTTAAACGAGCAATTCTATTTGCTCGTATATATATATATAACTCCAGGGTGGCAAGTCGGCGAAACGCCACGGGCCCCTATCTGGAAGGGGCCCCCGGTCATTTGCCACGGTCCCCGAATGTTATAGTTACGGCAATGCTAGTATGTTCATTATCTTCTCATCATCACTCTTCATAAAAACACGCCGGTTTCAAACACTCCTGGCACCACCAGACGGAAGAAATAACAACTACAATAAAAAAATAAAATAATACATAGACGCTATTTTATGTAATCACTATTATTTGCATTTTTATTTCGGGATAACATTAAAATATTATACATGATAATACATATTTTTGAATTATAATATCACAGTGTTTATTCTGGTATTATTTACTGCCTGTATAATTATACTAATTATGTAGTCTGTAAAATAATAACTTTATTTTAAACGAGTAAGTACTTTTGTAGTCTACATTTCTATAAAGCTTGAGATAATCTATTATCTAAGAATAACATATAAATTCTTTCATGAGAAATAAGCAAATTATTACCTTATCATATAGATAAAAGACTTCATAAAATACATTAACAAAACCGCCACGCTAGTATTTAGAATGGTTAGGCAGTTACTACAACTTATGCACCCACGATTAGCTGACGATATTAGGTCCCATTACAGGTAGCAAATTCAATTTCAAGCAACTGAAACTGAAAACTGCTACATTTTTTATGAGATAAGATGTGAATAGTGAACACGGGTCTCCTGATGGTAAGAGACAAACCATGGCCTATAGACACCATAGATGTAGGTGCGCCGCTGCCCTGTGATCGGGTTGCCAGGCCTTATGTGCAAGTCTACCGGCTACCCTACCCTCCAGACCGGAACACGACAATGTCCCAGGAATAGGTAAGATGGTGGATCCCTACCCGGGAGAATTGCTGCACAGCACTCTACTACTAGTGGTCATGTTGGTAGTGACCCAGTTAATCTATGTTCCGTATCCGAAGTTGGGATCAAGCTGCCGAAATTTGGTTGAACCGAGTGTGAACCAAATTTTGGCCCACCCCTGATTATTTGTGAAAATTTCGATTGTCTAGCTATCACGGATCATGAGGTACAGCCTAGTGACAGACGGACGGATAGTGGAGTCTTAGTAATACGGATCCGGTTTTTACTTTCTGTGTACGGAACCACCAAGTTTCACCAAGCGCCAACGATGAAAAATATAGTACAGATAAGACGCTGAAATGATAATGATGACTATTTTTATAATATATTTAAAGTCACAGAAATAAGTACCCATGTTTACCAATTTCACAAATTAAAACATTATCTGTCATTGCCGGTCTTCCTTATCTCCTCCTCATATGTGTGATAATGAACAGTTATCTGCCGCATATCACGGTAGAGTCTACGTAACCTGTTTAAAATTATTTAAAATTCACAAGAGGCCGTCGTTGAAATTCTAATTCAAAGCAAAAAACTTGAATTAAAATAGTACAAAAACACAGCGGAGTGATTTTGACGTTTACATGCTTTGTTAATCGCTTGTTTGTAGAGTTTTATTTATATATTTGATGTTATATTGAAATATTTGCTGGAATATGGAGAAATTAAAAAGTGTTTTTAATTATAAATATTTGTCGAGGGAACATTTGAGAGGATTTCGTAATTATAAGGTTGGTATTGCGTTTATATTATCTGTATTATTTAAATTTGTGAGTGTTTATTCCTTTTTCAAATAAATATGATATGTAATTTAAGGTTACGTTTATAATTCTTAAATTGAAGAAACATGAAGCTAAAAGTATCTGGTGTCTGTGCTTGTGCACTATGTCTTACATACAGTATTCTTTTTAAAACTTTCCATCTCTTTCTGACAATTTTGTACAGTCAAAACAAACCGGTCTTGTGTGTGAGAGATAGTTGGCCCTATGAGAATAAGATGGATGTTGAGTATTACAGTTAGATCGTTATTAAGAATATAATCTCCATATAGTATATTTAGCTTTATGTTAAGAAACGTCTCGCTATGCTTACGATGAATAGTTTTTTGTACGATTTGTAAGATCCAATAGGTTAATGTTATTGGTTGTTTTGGTTGGGTTTATTTAAACCTGTCGTAGGTTCATTAAGTTGTTTTGGAGGTATAAATTATAACTAGCCATTTTTCGCAGCTTCTCTCGCGTTTTATTGACAATAAACAGTCTAAAAAATGTATAGTTTTATCTTTGACAATAAACAAAAAAACTCTACATCAATACAAACAACAATCCCCTACTTAGTCTTTTCTCATAATAAGAAGTTTTCTATGACCTTTCCTAAAGTTAACTCATACTCTGTAACAAATTTCATTAAAATCTATTTAATATTTTAACATAAAATCATAACAAACAAGCGAAGCTATTTTCTTAGGTTATAAATGAAATAATTATCAGTAATATCTATATTTCACCCAATGCCAACAATCAAAAATATAACATGTAAATTTTGTTTACTTAACAACATTATATGTTTTGAGTCGGTTTTAATTATGTAAATAGTAAAGATGAGTGAGTGTGTTTTTCAAACTTAAGAACATTTTCTGAGTGTTATGGAAGTAAATATGTGGAAAAAGTGAATATGTGGAAGTTTCACCAAGCGCCAGCGATGAATAATAAGAATATTTCCTGAGTGCTCTTGCGGTGAAGGAAATCGTGAGGAAACCCGGAGTTGTGCTCAATATGGCGACGGACTTGCCACCTGTCACATCATGGTGACCAATATCATCTGTACCTCTGTTTACCCTTTCGGGTAATTTCGGGATGATGGTAAGAGGACTCAAAAGTTTTTTTTTTCAGTACAGTGCTATTGACACAAGTCCTCTCAGCCAGTATGTTATGCACCCAACATGGAACGCATCAGTCCAGGTAAAATACATAGTGTATAATAACTCGAACTATTTTTAACCTTCTCAAAAAGGAAAATGTTCTATAGGATAGTGCTGCCTTTGTGCCTCATTTAGTTAAGTAATTTATTTTAATATGTTTATAATTTTCATATTTTGATGAAACTTTTTTAGGATTCCATACTCTAAGGGTAAAAATGGAACCTTATTACCAAGACACATCTGTCCGTCTGTCTGTCTGGCTGTATCTCAAGAACCATGATAGCTAGAGAGTTAAGATGTTCACAGACGATGTATGTCTTTTACCTATATAAGAACTAATACTAAAAACAGAATAGTGATAATATATAAAGGTGCTCTCATACAAAAAACATGTTTTTTTGCCGTTTTTCAGATAATTATACGGAACCCTTCGTGGGTATTCACCCACTTGGATTCCCACCTCGTAGTTGGTCGATTTTTATGTTTATGTTTGTTATATTACAGTATTGCTGTATATAACACACACATAAACACGTGTATTAACAATAGAATTTTACCAAATGCTAACAAGCTAATGATAATTTAAAAATGTGTCCAAGTCAACTAAACCAATTCATTGACACGCCAAGGATTATAATGAGTCATTCTAAATAATTACATATAAACGGTTTCATACTCGTAATAATCTAAACTAAAACGAAATAGAACTAAATTAAAAAACATAGCTTTAAGTAAACCTAAAAAAACCGACCAAGTACGTACAAAGTGTTTAGTACGGCGTTTATCTCTACTAATAAATTAAATTTGAGTGTCTGTACGTAATATTTAAAAAAAACGGCTTTTTACTAAATACATATGCATGCTTATGAGGTACCTACACCAAAATAGTTTTTTTTAGATTTTTTATCAGTCTTTCTGTCTGTTTGTACCCGCTTATCTCTGAAACGGCTGGACGGTTTTGGACGGGACTTTAACTGGCAGACAGCTGATGTAATAAGGAATGGCTTAGGCTCTTTTATTTTATAATTTCAATTTAGAAATGTGTATAATAAAATTATTAAATTAAAACGCGGACGTAGTCGTGGGTACAAGTAGTTTTTTATAAAAATCTCGTGCTACGTATACAATTTGTATATGTAAATAGTTTATTTTGAAGTAAATATATTCTGAGAATGTATAGAGCGACTACTAGTCATATTTTCCGCGACCTAAATATGGATAGTGACATCTATTGGTCGGGTCGGGTCAGTCACATTTAATTTTGTCAGCCAGTGTCACATCCCGGTTATAGAAAAGAGACTCTAGGCAAATTAACTTCAATCCCAGCCTCAGGTTGGCAACGCACAATTAATAACATCAGTATCTATAAGAGTCGTACTGGTAACACTGGGAAAGAGTAGTTTTAAAAGATAATTAATATATGTAATAGTAAGAAAGGTCATGTTCTGAAGATTCGGTCAGGTGGAAAAATGAAATATGAAAAACTGACAAAGAAGATATATACGGTGTCCGAAAATTAGTACACCAAATTTTCACAGGGTGTAAATTGATGCCTAACGCCATAAAAAATGTTACCATACCCATATCAATAAATAAAAAATACATTGTTTTTTGATTTCAATAACATTTCAATCAAAAAATCAACGATTCATTGTCAATGACCCTTGCCCTTTGGCTAACGAACGTAGACTTAACATTAAAATAATTAATTTTAAAAAAAGACGTAAAAATACTTTTCCACGTAGTCCATCAATAATTAATTAACTGATGATCAGCTGATCAAATAAATTCTTTACACCATGGGAAAACTTTGTGCACCAATTTTCGGTCACTATACAATGCTAATATAGATGCTGCAAATATATGTACTGCAAGTACCCGGGGAAACCTAGATTGACATTCCACATGCTTCCAAAATTGCTCGTGTGTTATCCGAGGACCGTGTCAATAGTCTCCGAAAGAGAGAGAGAGATGACGAGAGTAACTAATGTAAAGCAACCTAATAAAATAGGTAATAAAACCTAATAAAAACCTAATAATAAAGGTGCTGAAACGTGGTCTCTAACTATGGGCCTCATAAAAAAGCTCAGAGTCACGCAGCGAGCTATGGAAAGGGCTATGCTCGGGGTTTCTCTACGCGATATAATTAGAAATGAGGAAATCCGTAGGCGAACTAAAGTCACCGACATAGCTCAGCGTGTTAGTAAGCTGAAGTGGCAGTGGGCAGGGCACATAGCTCGAAGAACCTGATGGGGCAAGAAGGTTCTAGAGTGGAGACCACGCACCGGCAAGCGCAGCGTAGGACGTCCACCAACTAGATGGAGTGACGACATTATGAAGATCGCAGGAACCCGCTGGATGCAGGCCGCCTTTGATCGGTCCAATTGGAAGTCGTTGGGGAAGGCCTATGTTCAGCAGTGAACGTCCTATGGCTGAAATGATGATGATGTTTATATTAATATTATGTTCATAAAAGCCTAAATTAGTTCAGCTAAAAGGTAACAAGCATTGACAGTTAGGCAGTACGAAGTTCGCCGGTTCAGCTAGTAATATTGTAGAGGAGTGAATTCTGTACATGGAAGATATTTAAAAAAACGAGATTAAGGCGACTAAAAACGTACAACAGAACTCATTTTATTTTTTTAGAATTTTGATCTGTCTGTCTTGGTCGCAATTCCCTAAAACTACTGAACTGAATCCGCTATAATAGTAGGTCATACTACTTTTTATTCCGTTTACTTAAGTGGGTTCCGTGGAGAGGGGAATGAGCCAAAAACTATATTTGGCTATAATTCAGCAACGCGCAGTCTGACTTAATTTATTATTTCCTTGTTGAATAGAAGGTAGTATGTTTATATGTTTTTTCAAGTCGTAAGATTTGATCCAGAAGTAACAAAAATAACAAGTCTCACTATGAACGTCGGCCTACCATCATGAGTAGAAACTCGAAATGTACGGGGATGTTTTAAGGTATAGGTCATACTAGACTAGATAAAGTTTATTGATAAGGTTACGTTATTGTCGCTATGTGTCGACTGAGACACAAGAGATTTTTTCCCGTGTTGGACCGGGTTCCGTTGTAGAATAGGCCAACTGCCTTTCACCCAGGCAGCTCTTAAGAGGCGAGCATAGGGACTATTGTCACCAACACCGTGACATTGACTAGGTGGTAGAGTCTTGCAACGACTCGCCCGTTTTGGTACCGCCACCTCACCTATTCCTGCCACAATAGCGACAGTGCTCGCCATGTCGTGTTCTGGTTTGGAGGGTAGGGTAGCCGGTAAACTTTTTCACGCAAAAGAGGCTTACCATCCCAACCTCAGGTTGGCAACGCACCATTGCCACCTTTGGTGTCTATAGGCGACGCGAAGTTTATTTCTGACCATCAGGAAATCCGTCTGCTTCTTTGCCTTCCAATATCATAAAAAAAACAGAAGAGCAGTAGCCAACAGGCCGTCGCAAACATTTGGTGTAACTAGTTGAATCTTTGGTTTATTACCTTAAAGTGAACGCATTTTTATTCAATTATTCACGTCAGATAGACGAGGCTTTAAAAGCCAGAAAAATCTCGTTCCAGTCACTTTAATGGCTATAAACTTTTGTGTAGCTATTTAAAATATATAAATAAATATCTCTGGACAAGTTACACAAAGTGGTCTAGCATGATTTTTATTTAAAATAAAACTTTTCTCCATATATATTATTATTATAAGTTAATACGTTTATGTGGTGAAAGCGGACCGCCAAACAATCAAATTTACTTGTATATTTACACTCAGTAACTGACGTTCTATAGTCTATTTAGATTCTATACCCTACATAATAGAGTCGTATAAAGCTTGTCGGGTGTGTTTAAGTTGTTTTTCAGTGAACAATAAAAGTTTATTCAGTGTTGGAATATTGTAATATACGGCGCTTTAGAACTAACGCCTAAGAGGCATCGTAGGTTTTTATTGAATTTGCATAACAGACAGACAAGAGTCAAAACGAAATCTACATAAATGATCCATCAAAAAGAATGATACTGGTACAGTGTATGGTCATAAATATATACCAACTGTCAGACTCTGATTCGATTCCCGATGAAGACAGGCATTTGTGCCATAAACATTGATGTCTGTGTTTCCGAGTCTGGGTGTTTATTAAATTTATTGTGGTACTTATTTTAGTATAGGTGTAAGACTAGTATCGTTTCTAGATCAATTGTTGTAATTTGTCTAGAGATATTTGTTTATTTATTCTTAACTCGAATGTTATATATTTCTTTCGCGTGTTATAAGTTATTAGACTGCATAGTTTTTGACTATGTTGGTCCGGGTTGTTCTGTGTAGAATAAATTAATGAACTCCTTGCCTGGCCGATGGTAAGAGCTAAAATGGATCACTACTTATCGTGAGTTAGGTGTTTGTATACAGGCGGCTCTATTAATAAGAAAACTTATTCACGCCGCAATTATAATTAACAAAACTTTGCCAGCAATAGATAATTACGATTTGAACTAACCACTTTGAAACTAACTAAATAGTTAAAAGCTACACGCTGTAACCTAAATCCAATACTTTAGTTGTAATTTAGTTTAAACTAAGCTAAAACTTTATCGCGCTCTATGAGATATCGTGCGCGCCATTTTGAATAATTAACATGTTTCTGTTATTACGAGGATGATTGAAGTTGTTCGAGGGTTTAGCGTACACATCTAACGACTTCAATTAATGAGACAGCAGGGTTTGATTCCCGACAGGGATATTTGTCTCGTGAACATTGATGTTTGTACATCTTGGTCTGAATGTTTAAATACTAGTCATTGTAGAATTACTTCTGCATGCTTTTTTGCCGAAAGCTAGGATGAAACTTAACTTTGGGATTTACTTTAATTTATTTAATACTTTATTTGACAAAAAACTACAGTTACATTAAACATTTAAGAGAAAAATGGACAAAAGGTGGGTCTATCTCCAAACAATGAAAAATTATTAATATTAATTATTGATAATAATTGAGGTAATGGAAACAATCTTGGACACAAGCCTATCCCTGTGTTGGTCCGGGTCCTCAATGTAGAATAGACCAACTACCTTCCTACTAGGCAGCTCGTAAGAGGCGAGCATAAGTTAACTGAGTCACTATCAACTTGACTACTGGTGATAGAGTGCTCTGCAGCAACTCGCCCGGGTAGGGATTCACCGCCCTACGTATTCCTGTCGCCTTAATGACATCGTCGTGTTCCGGTCCGGAGGGTAGGGTAGCCGGTAGACTTGCACATAAGGTCTAACAGCCCGACCACAGGGCAGCGG
>DVZL01007511.1:0-10712 GCA_018236625.1 Lasaia peninsularis
ACTAATAAAACACATTGTTTGAGAAATAATATCTCACAGTGAACCGCTCCGTTCCGCGTTCCCACCAAAACTCTGTTATTATTATTTGAATAAATATTATTTTTTTGTTTTTTTTTTTTTGAAAATTCTTCCCATTTAGGGAAAGGCAAGGGAACTTTGTCCATACAGCCTAGTCCTAGGTAATTTATTTTTTTCGTTAATTATGGTATATCCATGGAAAATGAGGGTGATAAGATGATTCCATGGAAAATGAGATGATGGACTTCGGACACGAAACGACACTTTTAACTACCTGATATCACAAATATCCACTGATGCACATTATTAAACGTTTTATGATAAAAACTCTACCATTTTTACAAATAAAACACTAATAAAAACCCAAGTTTTGAAAAATGATGTCTCACGGTGATCCGCTCCATTCTGCTCTCCCGCCAACTTTCTTTAATTATTAACCTGAAAGGAAATAATAACGTACAATAGACACCGCAAAGAAATTTTGAACCATACAGCCATACACTCCTCTAGGAGTATATTCTATCCCTACGAAATAAAAGCTTATCAAATAGTATTTACATAATGTTTTATATTTATAACGTAAATTTAAATTTTACAACTTTACATTCTGACCAAAAAACATCAAGTGTTTTGGAGAAAGTAATATGTTACTTTTTTCTTTCCAATCAAAACTTACTTCGAGAAAAAAATCAATGTCATCAAGCTTACTAGTTACACCTCGACCTACGTGTGGGAGACATAATAGGTATGTACTTTGATATTTACTATTGACCCACAAAAACACAAACAAACTCACTTTCGCATTTCCAAGTATTCTGTTATAGTTTAAAACTCGTTTGGGCTATGACATATTTTACGGCCGGTCATTTTTTTCTATCTATTCGACACACCGTCAGATTAGGCGGTGTTGCCATGCTGTTAGTAGATCAGTGGAACACTGTTCTGTTATAATTTAATGGATCTTGAGATGCTGCGCTTGCATACCTTTGGCCTTTTTATTTTAGGTTTTTTGCTAATAAATACTTTGGTTTTAAACATGTAACCAGGTTATAAGTCTTTGTATAGTTTCTGCCTGGCCTATTCACATTATTTTTTAAAGTTAATTTAGCGGTATTACTGTAACTGTATCTCATGGGAATAGTGCCAAGAACGTGATTTTTTAACTGTATTTTGTCTTAGCGAAATTTGGGAACGAACAATTTTACTGTATCAATGAATAGATACCTACTTAACTAATTCTAGCATTTGATGTGGCAAGTGGACGTGCATCTTTTTGTACGGCTGATCCTTTGAACCCTTAAACTTAAGTTATAGAACTTCATAGTTTATTAGAATTAAGGTTTTTTTGCTTTAATAATATTATTCTTCTTTGTCTTGCCCGTCTCAACTTTGTCTCGTTTTCACATGAAATTATATCGTGAGTTAACTGGTCTAGGGAATTTGACAAAGGTGCTAGTTTTGACAGAGAACTACTGTCATCAAACCTAGATTAGGATGAATTAGAATACACAAATCCGGGTTTCCTCACACTGTTTTCCTTCACAGTAAGAGCCCACAGAAATTGTTTTTGGAAAATTCATTGCAGTGTCCGTAGTGGCATTGCAGTAGTAATAGAACACGGAGACAGTAGCTAACTCAATAGAAATAGACATTAAAATAATAGTGTGGTTAAAATCACATAGTTCTTTAAAAGGATATAATTTAAAAACAGTATTTTTTTTGTTTTTGTTTATATTAAAAAAAACAATTATTTGGATAGTCTCACTTGAGAATGACCTACAAAACAAGAAAAGTTAAAATAAATTAAGAATTAACGGAGTAATCGTCTTCGATTACTACAATAAACGGATAAAAATAAACATGGTGACCAATTAGAACCCCTAAAGTCTGTTAAAAAGCCAACTATTTTATTAACACAGAAACTTATATGTGTTATATGCATGTTTATCACAAAGATCATGATTATAATTAAACAATAGTGTTTTGATATGATTCACAAGGTTTGTCAATTTAAAAATATATGTATACAAGACACGCAGCTTCAAATTGGCAACGCACCATATCCAACTTGGTATTTGTAAACGCGTTCCTTACCATCCGTATATCCAACTGTTTGTTTGCCTTTAACTAATAAAAACATTAAATTCAGTTTCCCACGCTAATGTAATATAAGAGTAATTTTATTCTTTCGCTGAACTAATTGTTACGTATAAATAAAAGCTTAATTACTGATGTTAATGTGAATTCAACGAATAGTAAACTCTGTCTTATGGAATTAGGTTGGCAAAACCGGTTTTTTTGTCCATTTTACTTTGTTTAAAGACAGAACAACATGATAATACCACTGAATCTGCGCATAGATAACGTTTTCGTATTCATTGGTGATATAGTCTCGATGGTTTTATGGTTAGCGATTCGGACTTCCATTACGGTAAGTCAGGTTCAAATCCCTCGTGTACCAATCAGAAAATTTATATTTTCGGAGTGATCTCATGGTAGATGAAAACTTTGTGAGGAAATCCAGATTTGTGGATCAGAATTCGACCTAATCTAGAATGGCGCCTAGTTCAATCAGTTGGTTTAGGTGGTAAAGATCTGAACTCGCTTATATTCGTTGGGGCTGCTGGAATCACCACCATCTCAGCGCAGTTGTCGTGTTCCGATTTAGAGAATAGTGGATCTGACAATTGACTGAGAACCATAAGCAAACAGTTAACAATGTACCACATTATAACCACATTATTCTTTTTACCCTTATCCGGTTTCTACATCAGATGTTATCGGGGTTGACTACATAATCTAGGATATTTGATAAGATTTTCTACACATAGTGACTGGCGTCTATATTCATTCCAGTAGGGAAACTAGACGCAATCAGGGTTTTGTCACAATGTTTCTCTCTGCCATAAGATTATTAAAATATAAATTTTCTGATTGGTACATATGGCAGATTTCGAACCTGACTTAACGTAATGGAAATCCGGAGCGCTAACCACTACACCATTGAGGCTAGTTATGTACTAATCGAGGATAATTGGTACATAATGTGTGTTATATAATAGATTAGGTTATTTACAGGATTTCCCAAGGGCTTTACTTTTTACACAGAGTGACGTCCATCTGATCTCTGCAACCAAGAAGAAAAACCAGCCCTAATCCTAGATTCGGCTTTCAACCGTAAGAGAACGCAGAAAATGCACTTAAGTTAGAAAAACTCTTTGCTTCATGAGTTTTTTTCCAACCAGTATATTACCTAAGTTTTCTAATAATAACAATAACCATAATGTTATAATGCCCCGATTGCACTGCTCAAACTTTCAAGACATACATGTATTGAGTAGGTACCGTAGCTAATAAATCTGGCCCTTATAGCGCTTGTGATTCTTATCAAGCGTTTTATGAGTTTCTATACGCGTGCCTTCAGCACAATAGCCACTTGTCCACAACCTGACCTAATCACATTGGCCATTCAACATCCGCTCGACAAACCGACCACACATACTGAATATAAAATCTACGGAGTTTAATGTGTCACTTTTTGCCAGAGTAAGCATTTTCGAGTTCGGTCGATGACCCTAGAATTGCGTAGGTTGACTACTTTCTCTTGGTGTTGGGGCAAAGCGGGGCGAGGTGAGAAGGGGGTCCTGCCAAAATAAGTACGTGAAAGGCTGCTCACTCCTTTTGTCAGGTACACCACTGATAAGTTATTCTAAAAGGCATACGGTATCAAGGTATTGTACTAAAGAATTTAATAAAAAAAAACTATTTTTATAGCCTTTTGACAATAAACTGTTCTGGATTTAGCTGTAGATTTTTTTGCCACCTGTTATACGATTTGGAAAGATAAGAGTATCATATATATAGTTAGGTCCTTTTTAAATCAAAATTCGTTGTGATGGTAGAAATTGCTATAATTTTCAGTGTTATGATATAATTATCAGTATTTTGCTACAATTACTTATTATCGGTATTAGAAATTTGAAATTTAGAACATATAGCTTAATTTTAAGAAAGAATACATTTCACTGCAGATATAATTTGAACACCTATCCTACATTTAAGACGGTTCAGTAGTTCAAATCCTGTCAAAGGTGATTTTTTTTTAAATTTTGTTAGTAAAATGATATCCCTAACATTGGGATGTTTGTGAAAGTTTCTAAAAAAATACCCTGAAAATGGGTAAAAGCGAAGAAGAAATGATGTAGGCCAAATATACTATTGTAGTAAAATCCATGAGGTTAAGATAATTGTAGGTCCGATTATTGGATTGTTCCGGTCCGGTGGATAGGGTAGATAGCGACGCAACCACAACATCTATGTTTTTAGGCCACGGGTGACTCTCTACCCGTACGACCACCCATTAGGAGACCGTTCGTTGTCTTATCCAAAAAAATAAATAAAAAAAAAAACAAAGTTCATTGAACTGTATGTAATCCTTACGAGCGCAGTTAAATAATTGTACAACCATTGTGACACTTTCTACGTCTTGTGATCAGAAGCGAAGAAGTGAACGGAGAAATTATCAACGTATAACGGTCGGAACGAAAAAGAAATTAAAAGAAAAATTTGAATGCTGTGAAATAATCTGTTGTTTTTGCCTTTTGCATAAACATTTGTACTATTTTTATCGTACGCTAGCTGTTGCTACGCGCGCATATTGCCAAATATTTAGTAATATGCGCGTCTTCGACGCGTCTAGTCTTAACAGTCACTAAGTTTATACAATTTTTTCACCTTCTTGGGCCTTTATTTTGAGGAATTTTTAAATTCGTCCTTAATGAAACGTCATAAGAGAAATTTTAAGTTTTTTGTCCTAAGGGCTTGCCTCGTCATTAATACTTCAGTCAATCACTTTCAGACGGCAGAGGTGCATATGCACCATGATTAGCCGACGATATTAGGTCCCATGACGTGACAGGTGGTAAGTCCGTCGCCATATTCAATACAAAATCTGGTTTCCTCACGATGTTTTCCTTCAGTAGAAAAGCAATCAGGAAATGTACTAAAATTAGAATCTCCTTGATACATGGCGGGGTTTGAACCTGGACTACGCGAAGCGTGTTTCACCAGGCCACTGAGGCTCTTAAATAAAAACAAAGTTATTATTTTACAAACAGTAAATTGCGTGATCAAAAGCACCGTCTTGCTTGACCGAGTCAAATTACTGGTTTTGGCGGGAATTTGCAAAATATTTGTTTTATTTCTGATTAATCGTAAACGTCCAGCGGTTTATAAAATCTGACTTGATCTGTCATATTCCCCCCTTTTAGGGATCCGTAGGGTAAAAGCCCCAAGGGTAAAAATGGTTCTCTATTACTAAAATTCCGCTGTTCATCTGTCTGTCTGTCAGTTAGTGTGTCTGTCTTTGTGTCATCAGGCTGAATCTCATGAAACGCGATATCGAGATACTTAAAATTGCCACAGATGATGTATTTCAGTGGACGGTATAATAACAAATACAGTGATAAAGATAAGTTGTTCCCTAGCATCCAATAGATATCGCTATGCATATTTAGACCTATGTCCAAGATACGCAGATTGAATATTTATAATGTTGAATTTAATAAAAACAGATGACGTCAATCGCGCTAGCTAAATATCAATTATATGGTACGGAACCCTTAGTACGCGAGTCCGTTTGCACTTGGCTTGCTTTGGAAGAGATTCATCATCATCCAAAGCTGATATTCGATTCTCAGACATGTGAATCACGTTGTCCTGATCTTTGATTAATAACAGTAGATACGTCACTACTAATAACCATTTCAAAACTCGTATTCACAACCGTTTTGAGACCATTTCATAAAGGTCGCGAGAACGTTTATATGGAAAAGACGCATCTGTGTTTAAAATATCGCTGGTTCCATTTATTATGCTAGACCGTATTACGAAAAGCAAACTGGCGCCACAGGAATACCAATCGGGTAGAATTTGGCGGCTCATAAAGGTCGAAGGCAAATTATTTATAAAAATTGCGAAACAGCTACATAAAAAACTGTTGGGACATTGGACGTGCTTACAGCTCGACGTTCTCTCTTTTGAAGGTTACTCTGTGCGTGTGTGTACCGTTAAAACAAAACTGTCATGATTTTGGCGACCCACTAAAAACCTGACAGAATCTAGCACGTACGAGGAATCCTTTTAGAAGTGTCTAATTTCATGTTTTTTTAGTATGATTATCCCAAATAGGAAAGGCAAAGGAACTGAGTCCATACAGCCACGTCTTTCGTATTTTATTTTTTCATCAATTATGGGGTATCTATGGAAGACAAGGGTGATGAGATGATTCCATGGAAAATGAGATGACGGACTTCTGGTAAAGTAGTGGGAGCTTTACCAGAAATTTTGTGGAATTTTGGCGGGAACACGAAACGACACTTTTCACTGCCTGATATCACATATCTCCACTGATGCACATTATTAAATGTTTTATAATAAAAACCCCACCATTTTTACAAATAAAACAATAATAAAACACAATTTTTGAGAAATAATATCTCACAGTGATCGGCTCCATTCCGCGCTCCCACCAAGACTTTTTTTAATTACTCCACAGATTATTTGAAAAGCCCAAGATCAAATTTAATGCGCCCTTTTACGTCATTGTTATTAAAACAAACTAATAATATTATGTAGTATGATGTTTTAGCTTTATTAATAAAATTACCAACAAAACATGAATTAAAGTACATAATTAAATAATTGAAAATATAAAAAACATTGGTCCAAAAGAAACAAAATGCAAATTGGTAAATCGTAAAAGAGTTTTGTTGTCACATAAGTATACGATAATAAGTTAAAATCTATACACATTATTTATAAAATTTTGTACAAACGCTCAGTGTCTGGCTGGTGCTTTCCTCTCGGCACGTCATAATAGAATTCATTTGATTCATCCCACGTAAGACTTGCATTTAGACGCCTCTCTCAAATTGCTACTGAACTTAGAATTACCTACTTACATGTATTTCAAAACTTCATACAAAAGTAAATGCTAAACTTTGAGTAAATATAGTCAGAACTCCAGTTAAGTTATATAAAGATTATAAATAAATATTTTTATTGACAACATGCTCGTGATTAAACAGGTAGTACCTATTATAAAATTATACTAAGATCTGTATACACCGCAATAATATTACATTCTTTTTATTATCTGTAATCTGTTTACAAACACAAAAAAAATTACAATTTAACAAAATGGCTGCATTGCTTGGGACTGTAATTTGTTTTTACCTTACACTTTTTTAAAAAATACACTTGTACATTTTGATCGTTATAACAGAATGTGTTTACGTATAAATACAAAGTTTATATAAGTACTCATCGCTAATAATATGTTACAGAAAGTATAAGTTTATATAAAATTCGCGGAATTTGCGTTGTTTGTTTACTTTACGACTTGTGTATGTATTGTTTTTATTTTCAATTAAACATTCATCTATATTAATTGTCTCGTTTCAACAAAATTTTTTTTTTCTTGTAATTCAAACTTAAAATTGAAAAAACTATTTACCGTCTAATTTATTAAACTGTGTGTTGCAGAAACATAAAATATGTCGAAAAAAGAGCCAAATGACCGAATCGAACGAAAGCTAGACTCTAGTGACTACGAGAACATAATTTCGCAGCATAGTATATTTGAAACTCAAAGACCAAAAAATCAAGAACTTCCTAGTTTTCCCGGGTTCTCTAATGCTGAAACACAAACAAAGCCTAGTGACATAAAGGGTACGAATGTTCAAACAGGGATCGGAGCATGGCAGTACAATCCTTGGTGGATGTTGGCGAGCACATCTCGCAGTGTGCCTTCTCAAGATGAATATTCTGAAAGTGACGAAACAAAAGTGAAACAGGAACCTAGTGGTGCCGGTACACCCGATATGGATAGACAGAGTGAAGTTGAGCAGTTTCAAACGACACCTACACCACCAGTAGGCCTTGATACATTTTGTGATGATTGTTCAGACCCTTTCTGTGATTCTAGCACAGCAACTTGTCGTAAGTTATTTCATTGCCCTCATTGTAGAAAAAGCTATCCATCTATTTTAGAATTTAACACTCATTTAACAGGAGTGCATCCAGCACAGAAACCATTCAGATGTCAAATATGTTTGGAACCTTTTAACAAAAAAGCTTATTTAAGACGTCACTTAGATTCAGTCCATTCTCGAAAAGATGTCAACAAATGTTCAGTGTGTTCAAAGTACATTAAAGATAAGAGTAACTTACGTAAACACATGCAAGTTCACACAGGTCGAGTCCCTCAAAAGCAGTTTAAATGTGATTTATGTAATAACAAACGTTACATGTCCTTAGATAGACTCAATAACCACAAAGTGGTTTGTACTGGTGAAAAAACCTTAAAGTATTGTGACATGTGCACAAAAGTTTTTGACAATTCAAGATCCTTAAACAGTCATAAAAAAGTTCATGCTAGGGAGTTGAAATGTGAAAATTGTGGTGAACAATTGAGATCTTTAGATCAGCTTAACAACCATAAGCTTATCTGTTTAGGAAGTACACAGGAAGTAGGTGGCACAAGTTCAACAAACTCTGGCCTGACACTTAATCGCTGTTGTACACAGCCAGGCTTGTGTGAACATGACAAACCAGCTTATTTAAATATACCAAGTTATGCAGCAGGAAGAGTTCTTGATGCAACTCTCTCATCTCTAAAATCTGAAATGAACTGATGGCTATTGCCTCAAAACATAACTATGTAAAACATTTTTGTTCTTATTTTCTACAGATTACCAAATACTAATAGCAATGACAGTAATAATTTTCATAAAGAATTACACAAGACTGATGCAAATGTCCCGCCTCACAACTTGCTTTATTATTACCATTATAATTAGAATGTAGATAAGAGTTATACTAAGCTATGAATTTTCATGAAGAAAGTAGATAATTGACCCTAAAGTATGATTGTTTCTCCCTTGTGCTCATAATTAATTATTTTACATCATAAATTAGAAGTATGTACAGTCTTGGATGCTAAAGTAGGGAAAAATTCATTCTGTTGAGTACATATTTAGGGTCAATAACTTATTTTCTTTCAGAGTAAAGTAGTTCATAGATCTTTTAGTGTTATTACAACTATTTGAGCATATTTAGATGAAGAAATTTAAAATAAGCTTTGTTTTAATATGCTCAAATTTGTTAACTCACCCACCTTTTAAGTTAAAATATTGATACAACATTCTTACAATTTATTTTATTAGCAGTCATCTATAAAATGTAGTTATTAAAAATTGAAACATTGGTAATACTGCCAAAAATTATAAAGTTGAAATACAGAAATAGTTGTTTTAGATATTAATCATAAAATATTATTTTTTTATTTATTACTAATGCCATTAAAAAATGTTCATTCAGAAAAATTTAGCTCAAAGCTCAAAAAAAGTTGTCACATAATAACCTTATGCCATACTCTATAATATAATTTTGGTTTTTATTAGGTACCTACATCTTTGTAATGAATCTATTTAAAAACTCACTAATGTACTCCACAAGTGGATTAAAGGAGAATCTCTCAAATTCTGCAGTGGCATTTTCCCTAAAACTATGATTTGTATTAAGTATCCCAATTTTATAATTTCTGCATTTTATGGACAACTTCTGTTTAGACAGGTCATAAGAATACACAGTACCTTGTTCAATAGATTTTTGTATGTAACATTGACTGATTTATTGTTATTCAACTAGAACACAGTATTATGTTTTTTTCTATTTTTCAGATTTGTATAAGAGCTATATTTTTTTTATAATTTTTAGAATATATTTTAGTGTATGTTAGTTTTATATACATATAGGTCTTAGATTGGGAGTGTACAAGGGGCATATTTTTCCCATGCTTTTATTGTACTATTTACTCCAAAGAAAAACTTTATAAAGTTAACGGTAATATTTTATTTTTAATATTATATAAACACATCTTCTAATGGAATTTTATGTTTCATGACTTTAGATTTAAGTAAATTGTTAAGTGCAATGACTTTTATCGGCTTAGCCGGAAGCATGTTATGGTTTTAAAAAGTTTTTCGTTGAAGATGATACAAATGTTTTAACTCTTGAAATCAACAATATTTATGATATTTATAAGAATGCATGCTTAAATACTGTTCAGTATAAATTATGTCTACATATATGAGCAATACTATCTTTTACTAAACCTTCAAAGGTTGTTTGAATAGATTGTGTGAGTTGCCAGTTTTGTTAAAAACTTAATTCAACTCTCTCACTAACACACACTTTATATTTTTACCGCAATATGTTTGTCATAGAAATCAACAACAATACAATACAGTGTGCAATCTTTTGATAAATTTTAACAATAAGCCCATCCATCAAAAAAACCATTTACAGATGGTTTTTTAGGCTTATTCAAATACAATATCTTCTACCGATTCCGGTAACATATGCCTATGGAGGGTATAGGTAAGGAGTAATATTTCGTATAGGAGAAAAACTAAAAAAGTGTCCAGCCGTTGCTATAAATAACAGATTGGCGCTAGTGTAGTCTACAGGGTATGGTATGAACTATGGTGTGAACATAGCAATTATTGTAAATGAATTGAAGTACGCCGAGTTATAAAACTCTGTAGCTAATGCGGCGCCACCCTTATTTATGCATTTTGACGGACACTTTTTCATAACACAGATGTTCCTCCTTACCTATACCCTCCATA
>DVZL01007512.1:0-10712 GCA_018236625.1 Lasaia peninsularis
AAAATCAAATTGTCGTTCTTAGTATTTTCCTTCCAATTTTGTTATGTTTTTTCGTCATTTAAACCTTTCCTGGACTTCCACGAACATTTCAAGACCAAAATTAGCCAAATCGGTTTAGCCGTTCTCGAGGTTTAGCGAGACTAACGAAAGGACATTCATTTATATATATATAAATATATAAAGACTAGTAATAAAAAACATATCACTACAGAAAGTTCATATTATGATTACTTAGTACTATTAATGTAATATTAATCAAATAAATATTTCAATCACTCTAAAGTATGACGTACCAAAAATAATGGGCCGAGTCGAAATTGCGCACGACAGGTACCATACCACTATCTTTAAAAACAGTACCAAAATCCGGTCCTACTAACAATTTTTCTACTAACAATATAAAAAAACGGATTAGTCAAAGTAAATTATAATATTTTCGACATCAGTTCGTTTCATCTTATATATACGAACATTTTATTAAAAACCGAAGTAATAATATACACACCCAACTCTCAAAATATATCCTGATTGAAAATATTATGATAAGATATATAAATAATGTTTTAGGAAAATTTGCGAGTATCTAATTGAGTACACGTCGACTATGAGTCCCGTGGAACTGATAGCACGGAACATAGTCTATGTCGAGATCCCAACGCGGGCAGTCGAGACGAATCCTTCTCGCCCTCTGAAGTTTGTTTCGCTGCGATCGAACGTATATGAATTCAAAATTAAAATTTTCTTTTTTATTCAGCCAGTGTATTTAATTAAAATATCAATTATTATTATTTTCTATTTTAATTTAAAATATGTTCTCGTAAAATATGTTATTTTAATTTTAAGTTAATTTTTGGAGAATAAAAAACTAATTGTGTTAAAAACAATAATTGATGAATGGTTGTGAATAACGTGATATACGTCTGGTATAATATGACAGGGTTTGTTCCCTAATGGTGGTGATTTTACATCAATAGAACATGCGGTAAGTGATATCGTGAGCTCCTGTTATCCATCCTACGGTTATGGTCACATATTGTTAGCCCTGTGTATTGTAAAAATAAATATTTTCGAAGTTATTCTCGGACGACAGAATTTTGCGACGACATTGGCAATTATTTTATTACTTCTATTTAAAGATTGATTATTATTATTATTATTATTATTGATGAATTGTTAAATGTTTAAAGGAACTCTATAACTATTATCTTCTTTTGCTTTATTTTTAACAATCTAGGAATCGACTCGAATGATTTTCTTGAAATTTTGTATTTAGGGGGTTTGAGGGGCGATAAATCGAGATTGATTAGCTAGATTAGCTTGATTTTATTTTCAGAAGATTTCGTTTTATAGCCGTTTTCAATAAACTATCTTACGCCAGGCTTAGAGTTTTGTTACTAAGATATTATTATTAATAACAGCGGTTGCCTGGTTACGGTAGCCTACGCTTATCGTTGACAGGTTATTAAAAACGGCCATTAATCGTGATATCATTGAATAAAAACCTCCTAAGATATCACTAGAATATGAAGCTAAAGTTAGCCACCATTTACTAAGTTAGAATAGCTCGATCGGAAAATTGGGCGCCTTTGAACCCGGGTTCAAATCTCGGTCCGATTGTTTTTTTATTTTTTAATACTATTTACATTTCATCAGCAAGTAATTTGCATAGTTATAAGTAAAAGTATTTTTCCAAAAAAATATGATGCACTAAAAAAACAACAAGCAAAGCTCGGTCATCCAGCTTCTGTTTTATTGTAACACAAATCCTTCCCGTTTCTCTAAAATGTACTAAAAATGCAAATCATAAAAATTACAATATAAAATACTTTTTTAATACTTTCTAACTAATGAAAAATGATAATGATTTGTTTGCGGAATATATGTGTTAAAAAGTTGTTACAAAAAAGGATTTAATTATATTAACATATTCTACCGTAAAGTAGTGTGTTAATTTTTTTAACAAATGATTTATAATTAATTATATAATTTAAGATACTTTAAATTTATGAATTTGATCGGGATACTCCCCCTTTTGATTGCTCTTTAAAAAAAAATTCTCAAAGAATTTTCAATTTATAGAAAATTTTCCGATTTTGTCGAGCAAGTTTTTAATTTCCTTTTGAATGAGTCTTGTGACGGCGACTGTGCAGTTACGCGTTTAGATACCGCTAAAAACATCTAACTTTATAAAAATAGTAATAGATATTCTATATTTTTCGTCTTTGGCGCTTGGTGGAACTTTCATATATTATCTAATACTTTTAAACTAGAAATTCTTGCATACATATTTATTTATACTGTCGATCTCGGAAACGGTTCTAACGATTTCGCTAAAATTTGGTACCTGGGGGTTTTGGGAGGTATAACATTGATTTAGATAGGTCTTATGAAATTGCGAATCACGACATAATCAAAAAATCAGCCAAGTACGATATCATAAAATTTATTTATTTATAGACATACGGACTGAAAGCAGGGTCATATTAATAGGGTTCCGTATTAAACATTTGAAAGCGGAACCCTAAAAATCAAGATTCGAATCACTTTCAAGTAATCGCTACGTGTTTTTGCTAGAGCTACAAGGGTGTAATTTACTTGAATGCTGGCATATGCGAGTTAGAAAACAGAGAAAACAGTCAACGACCATATTGGATAAAGTTTTCCAATTTGTACGGTCTATATGACATTTTACCAAATGAAACGATAATACCAGTGTTATTCCATTTTCTTTAGAAAACTCATAACCGATTTAAGGTCTTATGTGAAGTTATAAAAATGTTCAATAATAAAACTTATAAAGTGAAGTTTGAAGGGTAATATGGTATTACGCTTAAGGTTGAAATAAAAAGACTTGCGAAGTTGCAAAGAATAATAAAACAAAGTAAGAATAGTTGTTTATTCTTTTCGTCGACACATACAAGTATATATCCTATTTCAATCTGGTTGACCTACATTTCAATCTGACTTTTTAAGTTAGGTTAGAATAGGGCTTCGTTTTTTTCGGTACCAGATTTTTTAAATTGGTTGAATTTATTGCTAATAACTTTATCGTTAAAAACCATGATAGTGGCGAGCTTGCTGACGTTAACATTGACATCAAGCTGGGTAGATTAAAATGAAGGTCGTAACAGAGGTGTGCCACCTGTTGGTAAAATATATTTCATCCCTAAGTCAATAAAATAAGAAATGTCTCAGATCTCACGTAATTGTCGGCCGATGCGAAGCCGTGATTGAGAAACAATAGGTTTTTATTCAAAATAAGTATAAATTAAACATTTTTTGAACGTCAAGTACAAAATATTCTGTTACAATCACACTACAAAATGAATAGATTTATAAATGTCAAAAATATAACTATAAAATTTCAAAAAGTATTATAAAATGTCATTAATTACACAAAAATAAACATTCAAAAAGTCCATGGATGTGTGTCACTTAAATAATCATTTACATTATAATAGGCTTTCTTTAATAAAGAATTTTTAATTAAATTTTTTCTCTGGTAAGGAGGTGACCTCATCTGAAATTTTATTGTAAATTCGTACACATAGTCCCTTGTAACAATTAGAGAACTTTTTAAATCTAAATCTTGGAACAGCCGGTTTATTTTTATATTTTCTGTTCAATGAAATCGAAAAGTGGCAATTTTGTTTATCGTAATGGGGGGCAACATAGCTAGTTTTCACCAGGGATAGAGAAAGCATATTATAATCTAATATCGGTATATATTATTTTGTCATGACATCGATTCGTATATTATACTAGCTTTCGGTCCCCGACTCTGTTCTAATTTGTAAGCTATATTATTATAAAGTTTCATCCCAATCAGTTCTGTAGTTTTTTCGTAGGAGAGTAGCAAACATCCATACATCCATACTCGCAAACTTTCACATTTATAATATTAGTAGGATTTCGTTATATTTGAGATCATAATTTCATGCAACATAACAACAATAAAATTCAAAAATTAGTTAGGTATCTATACCAAAGTGACCATAAAGATCTACTAAACATAATTTCTTTAAAAACTCTGCCAATAAAAGAGAAATAATACATAATAATAATATATATATGGGAGATCTATTTCATTTAAAATTGTCATTTAATTTTATCTCAATATTTACTTGAGCTACTCACAAGGCTTATACAATAATAACAAGCTCTGACCGTTTAGCTAGAACGAGAGGAAAGATTTAATAATGAATCCTTTGTGAGGGTAGTTTCAAAACAAACGTGATTTCATGCCAAACAGAATACAGTGTGTGGAGGTTGTCTGTTGTATACGCGTACGCCTCGTAGATCATCAGCTTCTGTGATTTTAACTGCTTTATTATAACTGGAGAAAACATTGAAGAGCTTTGACCAAACAAAGTGCTTTTTATTACTCAAAGAGATATTTGTATTTTTATTTCGTGTTGTATATTTTTCTCGTTATTAATTTCATCACTCGTAATTGCTCACGGTTTCACTCACGTAAAATAATTGTGATTCATAGATCCATACTACAAACAGGATATTTTACTGCGCAAACAAAGTAAAAAATAAATAATAAAAGAATTTCTTGCACAATGCATCACTGCCTATAAAAAAAACCTTCAAAAATGTTTTAACCTTTTTTTTATCCTAAATTTATTGTGAATTGTGATACACTAGATTCAAACGTATTGTGTTTACTGGCACACATAATATGTTCTTCTGTACTAAGATTTATTACAGAGGCAATCGCATGGGCGGTGGACATTTTTTAATGTCCAGTATGTGATAACGTGTTACCTTTAACCGTTCATTATGACGTAATCTGGCGTATCGCCGCAGTCAAATAGCTCAGTCCTAACACGTTATTAAGCGGTGAAGTTCACCATAACAATATCTATGTCACGGGTAAACCAAAAGGTATCTAACCAAATTACACTCCTAACAAAGGTATTTCTGTCTTTAAATATTTAATTATTAAGCATTTTCACTTAAAATTGTATAACTAAGTCGAAATAAAATTGATTATATTATTTTATGACAAGTTTTATAAATATTGTATAAAATTAATATTTAATAATTAAATGAAAACTATCATGTTAAAAAGAGCTAGATTTTTTCGTTGCTAAGCAAGAATAGTCACTTTTGAATTTTGAAGTCCTTCCATAATGAAAAGACAGGAAACAGTGTCATTTAAAATCCATCACAAAATAATATCTTGAGCCTTAGTAACCTAGTGGTCGCTACGGACTTTCATTTAGGTAGTCCGGGCTCGAACTCCACCATGTGCCAATGAGTTTTTCTAACTTCAGCATATTTTCTGAGTGTTCTGACGGTGATGGAAAACATAGCGATGAAACCCGAGAAGTGTGCTCCATATGAGACAGACTTGCCACTTGTCACATTATAGAACCTGATATCGCCGGCTATATACATTTACATTACATTTACCGGTTACATAATAGAGTTTTGCAACAACTAACTCGGTGTGATGCCTATTCCTGTTATAGAATCAGTACTCACTATTATCATTTCTCGTATGAGATGGTAGGTAGAGGTAGTTTTGCTTATACAAGGAGCTTAACATCTCTTCTCAGATTGGTAACGCACTATTACCATCTTTGGTGTCTATAAGCGAGGTTTATTTCTAACTGTCAAGAAATTCGCCTACTTGATTGTCGCCAACCCTATAAAAGTATACAGTGCCTTAAATAAAAAAACGAATTTCTTATATAAGCTCTTTACAAACAAAGTCAAGGGGAAAGCTTTTAGAAGCAAAACAATACAAAGTTATTCTTACATTCTTCGTAAATACTTACAACTCTCCTTTGTTACACCCACTGGATGTCATGAATGCTTGCTTCTTAATCCCAAAAATATAATGTTTACTTTAATATACATTCTTCATGAAACTTAATGAGTTTTCTTACAAGAGAACAAAATCTTATACATTAATATAAGCTAATTATTTTAAGATTGCAACTAGATGACCATAAAAGATAGTGTAATTAGGCCAAAATTTTGGCCTAATATAAATACTATTTATGTACACTAAATCTGCAATTTACATACACTAGCATTGTTACAATTTCATTGAGACGCAGATGAAAATTAAACAAAAAATAAATTAATCTATTTGCCATTTCCGCGAAATTTTTTTTTTCGCGGAATTGGCCAATTGATTAATTTATTTTTTGTTTGACTATAGATTTCCGCAAATATCGCCTGACTCTATTAATTAAGATGAAAATTGTTTTTTTTAATAAACTGAACATACGAGATTGAAGACGAAAGTATGATAACGTAAATAAATGAATAATAAAAATGTCTGGACAAATTTATATATAGTAGTAATTCTTAACTAATTCATTTCAAAAATACTGTGCACAAGACAGTTATTAAAAATGTTTATTTTATTTTAATTATGAAAAATAAATATTACACTTTTTACAAATCTATTTTGTAAGACTACGAATTATACTAATTGATTTCGTATAAAATTGTCCACGAAATCTGTCGATATTATCTTGTCTACAATAAAAAAAATATCACGTGATAAAGGGGCGAACTTAGCAAGTTCGTCCTCGATCTAGGGGTACTGATCGTAGTGGGTCTACAGAGCGCACCTACGTAACCGTCTATCTGTAGACGTAGCATCGCGAGTACCTTCGGATGATGCAGCTGCCCACGTAGCACAAGCTACACGTAGCACACTGGCAACAGATCGCAGGGAACATATTTTAAAACAAATGATATGTAAAAACAAACCTCTTTTATTAAATGCAATCTTAGGATAACTCCACTTCTGCAAATAAAGTTAACGTTCGTATAACCTGTTGGTGGAGTAGGTGAACTGTTTTTTTTTTGCGTTCATGTACGTAAACAAAACATATTAAATACATTTTAAATACTTCATATATTATACGTCCTAGTAGAAGTTTAACAAAACGCTACCGATGGAAAATATACAATATGTTTGGACCAATTAAAGTGGCGCCATTAGCGAAGCCTATTTGTAAGGCAGTTAAACTGAAATCGCCGTAAATGTGCTAACAGCCGACAGACGTCCGCGGCCGACGAACATTGCCGCCATTACACGCGTATCTCTCGTCAAAGCGAATTGACTCTGAATGTTGGTTCTTATTGTTAAATTGTGCTCACAGTTGCCTTTTACAATTTATATCGAAAAAAAATTATCTTGTTTTTTAATACAATTATATTGCCTTTACTAATAAGTCAATTTTTTATTAAGCAAAGAGTTTTATGTACATTAAGATAAAAATATATCATCAAATTATGCTAAATGATTTTCATATTATTCTGAGTAATCATTACTAATATTGGCCGGAATGAAATGTGCCATAAATGGCGATAGGCCTGCAAGCTATCACATCATGGGCCCTAGACCCTGACTAATCGTGGGTGTTCTAGTCTATCTACAGGACTTACGAGTCGTGGATATACTAGCACACCTCTGCCTGCCCCTTCGGGGACGATAGTCGTGAAGGTACTTTCTAGAAGTGTAACTTGTAAGCGTTTTTTTATATATTTTTTATTTTACCAATATTTTGTTAAATTTTCGTGTTTTAGTTACACTTGTGATGTTAATGGTGATGGTTGTCTCTTACTATTAACAAAGTCATCTTGTTTGTTTTAACATATAAAAATATAAGAATATTAAAGTATACCTAAGACATGCTAAATAAAAATACTGACGTTGCCAAAAAGAGGCTCCTAAAATGACCGAAAATAAATCTTTTGAACGTATTAAAAAATAGCTGTCAAATCTTAAATCACGGTTGTTTTGTAATTTAAAAATTCTTTGAAACAAGTAAAATATCGAATAAGTTTTATTAAAAACTTTTAAGACGAATGAATTCTGACACAAACATAATCCAAGTTGCGGAGTAATAATAAGTTTGATTCCTTTTCGCTCGGTATACTTAATTATGTTGAAGCAGCCGACTAATAACAAAATGTCGGATTTTTGAAGCAAAGCGCAATTTAACTAAGCATTGGACTTAAAAAAAAGATTTTATTAACGTACATAAAGTTATTCAATGAGAAAATCAAAAGTTAAAATTGTTTGCAAACTCCTGAAAGCGTTTATAGATCGAAAATTTATTAAAACTTCCGGTAGATCATAAGGTAAAATTTAACAATGTCATGTATGTTGTTTTACTGAAACCAAGTAGTTCCCGGTCTTAATATATTTATGAAAATAATAATTATTACAAGAAATTGCCAATATTCAGCCAATACTGATACAAAATCGATGTACAAAAGTAGATTTTTTTTATCATGATTAGTACAAATATTATTTGCAATTGTATATGCCCTGAGACCCCAAATGTGTATTCACTAGGGAAGAATTTTTCAAATTTCAACCCACAAGGAGGTAAAATAGCCTCAAAACGAGGGTGTAGTTTACTGCGAAATTGTTTAGTCGAAAATAAGAAACAGAGACGAAAAACTTTTTCTGACGTTAAATATTTAATTCTTTTTGTGCACAAAATATTTTTTAAGCTTTTGCAAAATATTAATTGTTAGTTTAATAATTTAGTAGTAGTAGTAGTTTATTCTGAGAAATGAAAATTTATATCAAAACTTATACTATGTAAGCACTACGAGTACTACAATGTTCCATAGAACAATGACACCTGCGCATGCGACGCATAATAATAATACGCGATGAACATACGGGAAATATTTACAATGTACTATTGTTGAGTTTTTGAGCGATATCTACCAAGTGACAAAGCTGATTAACATTTGACTGAAAAACGCGCGAATGTTAATACTCGGTATTATTATTCTATGCAGTATTTATTAGAAAACAAAAAATATATATAAATTAAAGCACTAAGTCGTATTCAAGCTATAATATAATAATAAGCTTGTTGAAAATTTGAAAAAAGAAACTCTTTATAAAATACGAGTATGATATTCTGTCTTCAAATTGTATATTACCAGGTTTATCCTTGCAATCATAAAGCAGATTTTCTGGATACACCGCGACGTGCCTGTGCCGATATTTGGTGAATAAAAATGAAGGATTTTGATAATACATGCGTAAATATTTGACCTTGGTGAAAATGTGATTTCTTTATACATTACTAAATATATTTTTTTTGCCTCTGCGATGAAACAATACTGCTATCGCCTGTTAAGACCGTTAGCCGCCTAGGGTTCCGGGTTCAATTCCCAGGCCAGGCAACTTTTGTTTAAAATGTTTTTAAGATTATTCTAAGTAAGCATTACATTTCCCGGGATTGGAACGTAGCCAAAGTAGCGATAAGCTTGCCACCTCACATCATTGTCCCTACGTAAGTATACTACACGATTAGCCAAGGTAATAGGCACGTTGTGATAGGTGGCAAGCCTATCATCACTTCGGGCACATTCCAATCCTGGGCAATGTAATGCTTACACAGAATAATCTGAAAAACATTTAGAAAAGTAGACCGAGCTGGGGATTGAACCCGGGAATTTATACGGCTAACGATCCTGACAGACCGCAGCCACTAATCCAATGAATCCGACCAAATCTAGGACTAGGCCAAGTTTCCTTTCTCTGATGGTAAGGTCGTGTGTAAAAACGCGCCCTACTCAAATCCCCTAAAGTAAGTCGCCGACCATGATATCATAGAAACGTGATAACGCTAGAACGAAGGAATGATTGCTGTACAAAATAATAAAAATTATACCCCAGATAATGGTGTATCAAAGTAGGTACTCGTATATTTTTTAACCGACTTCAACAAAGGAGGAGGTTCTCAAGTCATCAGAATCTTTTTTTATGTATGTTCACCGATTATTCGAAGACGCCTGGATCGATTTGCATAATTCTTATTTATGTTTGAATGGGTATGTATACCTCACATGGTCATGGTCATCATATCAAGATCTGAGGATGGAATTCTGGAGAAATCGAGGGAACTCTTCAAATGTTATAGGCACACTTTTCCCCGTGTTGGTTCGGGTTCCGATACGGGTACGGATTGGTACCACCGCCTTACTTATTTCTGCCACAATAGCGTCAGTGCTCGCCGTTGTCGTGTTCTGGTTTGGAGGGTAGAGTAACCGGTAAACTTATTCACCGCGGTAACGCGCGGCCCGGGGCGCTTTCAGAGGGCAGACATTTTTCCGACTAATAGTAATAATAATACTTATTGCGTAAAAACGTACTCTCTTTTTAAATGCAGTCGGTTAAAAAGTAGCTTATTAAGGTCAACTCTATCTCTGTGCGAAATTTAATTAAAATCGGTTCAGTGGTTTAGCTGTGAAAGCGTAACAGACAGACAGAGTTACTTTCGCATTTGTAATATTAGTACGGATTATAATTGCATTATCTTAACATTATTGACTTACAACACCTAACTTGGTCTAAAAGATGGATTACTATGCGTTTTAAAGGGTTTGCATACACTTCATATTACACACAGATTGCTCAACCCGGGAAAACATTATTTAACTGTATAGGATTATTTACAACGCCAAGACAAAGGGCTGTCTCCCGGGAGACCAAACCTCGACCTGGTGCTCCGTTCTGATTTTTGGGGAGGGAGGGTTCTGTGGCTCGACACCCGGCTCAATCATACACACGAACACACATACAATATGGTCGTGAAAGACAAAGTCACCGAGCCAAATAAAAAGACATTTTTATGATATTTGAAGGCAAACAAGCAGACGGATTTCCTGATGGTAAGAAATACACGTCGCCTATAGACACCAAA
>DVZL01007513.1:0-10710 GCA_018236625.1 Lasaia peninsularis
TTTTATGATATTAGAAGGCAAACAAGCAGACGGATTTCCTGATAGTAAGAAATACACGTCGCCTATAGACACCAAAGGTGGAGATGGTGCGTTGCCAACCTGAGGCTGGGATGGTAAGCTTCATGTGTGAGTAAGTTTACCCTCCAGACCAGAACACGATAATGGCGAGCACTGACGCTATTGTGACAGGAATAGGTAAGGCCGTGGTAACAATCCGGGCGAGTGCAGCCTCAGGTTGGCAACACACCATTTCAACCTTTGGTGTCTATAGGCGACATGTGAAGACCATCAGGAAATCCCTCTACCCGTTTGCCTTCCGATATAATAAAAAATACATAAACAAGCATTTAGTAAAAGGCGGTTATTTTTATATTACACACAGACAATCCAATTTTATTTATTTGTATAGCTGTGCTTATACTTTGTTGGTTCTTGTTGGTCGAGACGCGATAATAGTAAACACTGACACGGAAGGTACGATCACGACGAATCGCGACGGGAGGAATCGGTAAGGTAAAAATAATCCGGACAATTCGTTGCAACTAATACACCTTTTTTTAGATGGATGGTACGAAATTAGGTGTATCTATCTGTAGCCACCGAGGAGATTCCTAGCACCAAACTGGGAGAAAAACTTCTCAGGTGGTTTAAAATTCATTTAATCTATTTTATACACATACTGTCCCGGCATATAGTATAACAAGAATTGAATTGAAAATATTTTATTTCACATAGACCTTCCAAGCGGTTCTTCTACTTCTAATGCGTCTATTATACTCGTAATTCTAAAGTTTACCAGTCGATCGGAACGCGTCCACTCACCGAATAATACCGTAACACAACACTAACAATCCACCCCGGCTTCGCACGGTTATACTATACATGTTATATACATAAAAACTTTCCTCTTGAATCACTCATCTATTTAAGGAAACCGCATCAAAATCCGTTGCGTAGTTATAAGATTTAATAAGCATACATAGGGATATAGGGACAGAGAAAGCGACTTTGTTTTTTACTATGTACTGATATCTGATTTCTCTCTAAGTAGGTAGCCTTTTTTGTATGTCTCTTCATTTAAAATTATTCTTACTATAGTAGGTATACGTACGAACTGCGGAACTCCAAAGCAGCATGTATTTTCGTATACCTACCTATTTTGACTTTCAATGTTATTGTAGAATTAGTAGGTAAACAGGCACACAAGCAGATCCTGAAGTTGAACGACACCAAAGAGGTTATTTGTGCGTTGCCAAACCAGATTACGTAATAAGTATAATTTTACAGTAAACGTGTCAATATTATTCTTATGATATTTTTGTAATTTATTGATCTAATTATCAAATATGTTTTTATTCCTGTTATTGACGACTGGATGACATATTTTTTCGATATAGTTTTGGATCATCACATATTATAATTAATAAATTACCTATATGACTAGGTACAAAACTGTTACAGGCTACACCTAATAATTATTATTATATTTATAATAACGTCTAGATGAAACAAAGGTTCTAAGAGAACTATCATATTTTAGCTTCATGGTCTACTATCTACCTATGTCTATCTTTAATATTATTTACTAAAAAGAGTAAGTGAGACGCATATATAGACATTACCTCTGATAATAATTGTCAAACGTAGGTATACGAAGTACCTACGTGTTCTAAAAATAAACTTGATGACGTTTCTTGTTCTTTTTTAAATACAAATTGGTATGTATGTGGAATTTGGTTTGAGTTTTCAACGAAGACGAAATTCATAGTAAAGTTTTTAAACATCTAAAACATTAAAAACATATTTTGTTTGTTGTAAACAAAGTAATCGAGTCTAGATATTCTAAACCCTAGTCCCGCAAATATGACAATAATATTTAGACTAGGTATTGGGACTTTACATCATTATCTACTTTAATACCTAAGAATTAAAATAATAATAAAATTACAGATACATACTGTTTAATGAATGAACACATATTGTTATCGACAACTAAAACCTATTTGTTAGGTAGATTTGTAGAATATTTATATCTTCAATACTGAAGTGGTTATATTATACAAATATTACGCAATCGATACAAATTCACACAAGATTTCCTGTTACCTAGTTATTCAAATAAAAAACTACAGCCACTTCCATTATGATTTTGATAAAAAAATATTTTGTTGCTGGCAATGTAACTGTAAAAAAAAGATAAAACAAAAGAAATGAGAAGGAATCGCAAAAATCACTTTTTTCGAAATAGTATTATGAATTATGATGGAGTTCAGTTTTGGTTTATGGAGCGTTTACCCAGCGCGCGTTTAATACAGAACGTTTTTAAATTATCGGTAAATACTAAATTTTATTATATTAAAACTAGAGAATTAAATGTATTATGCACAATTATATCAAATATAATAACGAATGGCAGTCGGGTTTCACATTGGACGTTCGCTCCCCGAATGATTTCACTTCGGAATTGGCGTCGTTCTACAGCGCGGCGCGACGGAGGGGCGAAACATCGACCGAGCGCGGAGCGGCATCGGGTGACGGACGGGCGGGGCCCGAGACACTCCGAAGTACGAACACCAAGCAACGGTGCACTGCAGTCCGCATTCCTTATTTCCCAATTACACTGGGAATAGTCGCTATGCTTTGTGTATCGAACAAAGAAGGGTCGTCGTTACTAGACTGTATGGCGTAGGAAATTGTACATACTTCCACCGTGTGCTAAATCGTAGAAATTGTGGCTACATATTGCTATTTTTTAAATTTTTATACATCACAGGTTAGTGCACATTTTAATACGAGAAATTTAACTACTTAGCTACTTCAAGGATTACCATTACCATATCTAATATGCAGGGCAAAAGATTGGAAATTTCCACGCAATGGCGGCAGATAGTCGATTAACTATATTGAAATCATCAAATTTCTTTGTCACTGGGAATTTTTTATTGCTTTAACTGATGATTTTACGCTGTGTATGCTTGAAACGATTTAAATTAGGCACCTACTTTAAATTTTTATGCTGGTTTTAACAATTCATAAAAATACGACGGAAATATAACATAAGTATATTTAGTGTATTCTACTCTTCTATTCCGTAACACTATCTACAAAGATTGTCAATTTCGATTATCGTACCTACGTAATTATTTTGATATTTATACGAATACATACCTAATGTGTCGTTTTAATTTCTTTGCTGCTCAATCGGATAAAGAAATCTAACCATACAACGTAAAATGAGTTGGAAAGTAAAGGTACGTTGAATTTATGTTTAGACGAGTGTTTTAATACTTCATAAAAGCATACGAAATAAAAACTGGTAAATTAGGTATTAGAAATACTAATAGAACTACTAATTAACCATCTAGGTATGTGGTAATTTATTTAGTACCTATCGCTCACATGCCAATAAGCGATACCTATTAAATAGTTATACATTTTCACCATATGGCTACTAATACTAATATGACTATTGATTTTTTAAACAGCGATAGTTGTAAAATTTACTATTAAAAAGTTAATTGTTAGGAAATAAAATATATCTAACATCTTGCGTAGATGACGTGACTGTAATGCGTCTCAGAAGAAATTATAATTATAATCTACTACTACTACCTATATAGTTACATAATAATAATCACGAGTATTTTATTAGATATCCTGCGACATTATCTACATTCTACGCAAATTATAATAGTAGTCAAACAAGAACGGAACGTAGGTACCAATCATAAATCGAGAGGAATGCGAGTGTGACTGCGACGGGTATAGAAGACAATAATACGAGGGAACGGAACGTGACCGTGATCGAAGCAGCAAACGCAGCTGTGAAACGCGGCCACGGCGACGCCATTTTGTCGTTCATTTTATTCCCTACCACAAGAGGAAGTTGACTTGCTGTGACGGCGCTGGCGCTTGTGCATTTAGCATTTGGAATTGATTTTATCAAGATTGTGAAGTGTTAAATTATTATAAATATTGACGGTACTTGCCGTTTTTTAGTGATAGGCGATAGCTAATGTTTTATTAAATTAATTAGTGTATGTGAAGAAGGTAGGCGTGATGAATATATAATACCTACTTCCTTTTCATTCGTTTTGTCTTTGTTCAATTAATATTTATTATATTTAAATAAAGCAGGGCTGTTTGCGGATAAACAAAAATATTACATTCTTCTTGTCCACGTATGTTTTATAACTTGATGTTGAAGCTACCTTAGCATCCATTTTGTTGTTTGGCTACGAAAATTTACGAATTCAAACGATGTTTGCCGATAAGGATTGAGAGAAGCTTTAACAAAATTATGAAATATATAACTAGCTGTATGAATTGATAACATCCACGTTATGTTGCTTTTAGGCTTACTTATAACTATAATAGTTATAAATCGTACCAACCAGCCACATAATAAATAGTTATCCACTTTGTAGTTTTAGGGTAAGTACCGTATTTCAGTTAACATTAATATCAATCTGTTCCCACGGGACTAGGATAGCAAGCGGCATGTCCTTCATTGTTTTATTTTCAATTTTTGTTTTGGGATGACGTAATGTTTTCTGTAGGGTTGCCACCTTGACATAAAAATAAATGCAATTATTATTAGGTATATATTTAAATAACAGTTTGGGTTAATAGATAAGTGAGTTAGAAATGATTTACATTTGGTTCTCAATTTGTGTATATTTCTTTCAAGTTTCTTACGCGATTACTTCGTCAATTCTTAATAGTTTTTGATGATTTTTATTTTGTTTCATAAGTCATATTTAAAGTTCTTTTGTAATTTTTATGGCTAGGTATTGGTTTAGTATTTTTTGAAATGTGAAGAAAACGAAAAAAGTATTGATAGGTATATACTGAAAGATAGTAATGAGTCACAGGTTTTGGCGGGATGAAAGAAGAAATGGATGCAGTTTTTTCATGACTATTGAATTTTGTATACATATTATAAAAAAAAATTAGCCAAATTGCATTTGTTCTGAGCCAAAGTTGAGCCAAATCTTGTTCTGCTAAAGTGCAGAAGTGAGGTATTCGTGAAAAAATTTGTGTATTGCGTGTTTTCTCGTTGCCACCAAACCTCACTCGATGTGTTTAGATAAGGTTGCCACCGTATTACCTCTAATCCAGTAAGGATTTTACAGCAGAAGCAGTAGGGATGGCCACGGGTCTTAACCTGTCCAATTAGAGGGATGAATAAATAAATAATAATAAGTAATAAGTCACAATAAAGTTAGTCAGTTTTTCAACGGAGGAGGTTATCAATTAGTTAAAGTTTTTGCTTCTTACCTAAGATTTTCCGACTGGGTGATTCGATATTGATGATTATTTTTTATTTGAGTGTTCTTGTGTCATTTGGTCTCGTTCTGATATGAGACCTGAGTTAGATTTTGCAGTTTTACTGCTTTTGTACTGATATTTAGCTACGGAACGTTAAAAACCGTCTCAGTTGTATTAAGGTTGAAAGATTAGTAAAAGCGGCTACTTATATTGTCCTAGAATGTAATGCAATAGTACGTACAAAATCTTAATAAATATACATACTAGGGAGGTGAAAAAATCAAGCTTCTGTCTCATTGAAAACCTACGATACGTTTTAAATTTATTTTATATATTTTTTAACTCACTTGATAAACGGAGGAGGTTCTCGTTTCTTCGGTTTTTTGGACTTTTTTTACATTTTCCATTAGATTCTCATTTTGTATGATACCTACTACTTCTGTGCCGTATACATTTTATGCCGAATTGTCTTTTTTTGAAATATTAACAAAAACAAAGCCCTTCACCTTGACATTATAATGAAGTTGATGCATTTTAATTATTTTTAACTCGCCTATGGCTTTGTTGTGAGCCTACATATATTGACGCTGAATTTGCACATATAGCATTTGTCAAACCTCAATAAGCCGTGCTCTTGTATTTTGAAAATGCGTTCACAAATCGTAATAATAAACACAATAACATCGTGGATTACGGAACCTTATTTAGTTCTAGATTAATAGGAGTACTTATATGAAATTTGTCTGTCTTTCTACTTTAACCAACTAAACTAACCAACTGGTTGTAGAGAATGGAAGTCGGTGAAGGAATAATTCCAATCTAACTATCTGGTTTATCCCATATTTTGTTTTTGGAAAAAATATTCTAGTCGAACCAACTGATTGCCAAAAAAAATCCTGAATCCAAACCCTTCCATAGTTTATGTGCCGAGCATGCGCACTTGCTTTTATTCAAGGCCCCAACAGAAACGACTTCAATGTTCGGTCCTTTATTGTTATGCACAGTATACCTACTCCGGATCTCTCTGTCACTCGTTTTCACACGAGAGGAAATTTAAATCTTTAAATTCGCAAACCTCTATTAGGACCAACTTTTTTACAGACAACCATATATCAACGTGTTCGTAATAAAACAGCGCTTATCCGGATATATATTTTCTTCTATTATCATAACAAACATTAAACAATAAATAAAAAGATTTAAAAAAAATAATTAACAATATTTGTTCCAGGATTTTTATTGGCAACCCATTTTTAATATATTCACTAATATACTAAATTTATTATAAAATAAGTTTTGTTCTATTATCAGCTCGTTGAAGGTCGGCTTAGGTTCGAATCTTCTACTAATATAATAAGTTGTATCGTTGGGAACGAAAAATAGTTGGTCAATTGCAGTTGGTTAGTTTAGTTGGTCAAAGTGGAAAGCCTGAAATTTTAATATAGAAACAGGTTAGATGTTGGTTGAAGAACATAGCGTAAAATATATTTCGATATTTGAAGAAATCCCGCGTGATAGCTTTTTGGCATTGGGTTGTCCGACTCCTTCAGTCGGACAACCCAATGTCAAAAAGCTATAGTTAAGATCACAGGATTATTTCACTTGCACCGTCAGTCTGTTGTACTAGGTGCAGCACAGTGGTACGTTCTTATCTTTGCATATTCCTACTAGCATAAAATCAGTGCTCTTCATTTTCTTGTTTTGGACTAGTATGTGGGATATACTGTAGACTTGCTTGCGTGGTGATTGTGGGTTATAAGATAGTAACAAGCCAGTACCTTCAAAGGTGTCAATAGTAGACGGTTATCTCCTATAAAGAGATCCGCCACTATGTTCCCTGTATATAGTTTGTATTTGTTCAATATATCTCAATTTTTATTGCTTATAATTCATCAACCTTCGATCTGATACGTCTGTTAAGACCGTTAGCCACGTAGGGTCTCGGGGTCAATTCCCAGGTCGGGCAACTTTTCTTAAAACGTTTTTTTTTTGAGTAAACATTACATTACCCGGGATTGAAATGTGCTCGACGTGGCGGTAGGCTTGCCACCTATCACATCAGGGCCTAATACCTTGGCTAATCGTGGTAGTGTTCTAGTATATCTACTGGACTTATGAGTCGTGCATATACTAGCACATCTCTGCCTACTAATTCGGAGATAATAGGCGTGAAGGTACTTTTTTATATCATACAAAGTTGAGACGCAACTGTGCGTTATGCAGCTAGATCTGATTTTTAGAATTCCGTAATGAAAGGGCAGAACGGGAACTTATTTCTAAGACTGCTGTCATTCTGTCCTGTTAACGGGCTGTGTCTCGTTTATCGTTATAGCTTTAAAGTTGAAATTTGTACAGATAGATCTCTCACCGCTATAACCACAAATACTAAGAAACATCAAAGGGCTCCCATTCATTAAACGTCATTTTTGTAACGCTAAGTTGTTTCCCGACATTCCATAGATATATGTAATATTTGGTGCGCGGCACATTGACTTAAGACTATATATTTAAAATTTAATTATCATTATCATCATTTAACAGAGAACGTTGCTTAAAAATTAATAGCTCGAATGGAATACTAATTATATACTACTAAAATATTAAAAACGCATTTTTTGCTGTTTTTTAGTCGATGGATAGGTATTTAGATATGGATTAGGTAACGTACCCCACGTAACCTTTCGGAGATGCGTAAGTCCGACTCACGCATACCCAGTTTTTCATTATAGTTTTCTTTTATTACCTATTGTTTTTTTTGTTGTAGTATTCCTGCCAGACTGTATAAAACCTGATTTTTAGTAGGAATTACTGATGGAAATACATTTTTCCCCGTGTTGGTCCGGGTCCTCTATGTAGACCATCTGCCTCTACCAGGCATATCGTAAGAGGCGAGCATAGGTAATCAAGGTTATTGGCAACAAGTGATGGTGTGCTGTGTAGCAACTCGCTCGGGTTCCACGACCTTACCTGTTCCTGCCGCAAAAATGACAATGTCGTGTTCCGGTCCGGAGGTTTGGGTAGCCGGCAGACTTGCACACCAGGCCTAACATCCTGGCCACAGGACAGCGACGCACCTACAACAACTGTAGTGTCTATAGGCCGTGGTGGTCTCTTACCATCAGGAGAGCCGCGTGCTTGTTCGCTTCCTTATTCCATAAAAAAACTAGTTTATGTATTGAAAAGAGTTAATTGTTATGTAATAAAATCACATTACGCGATGATTAGTTTTTTCTTGCAATCATAATTGTAAATAAAAAAAAATCGCATTTTTTTGCTGTCTATACTTACAAAACATTGATTTCGGTTAACGAACTATCTATATTGTATATATAATATCTAGTGTTGTAAAAACTGTATCTTATTTTTTTTTATAGTTATTCAAATCAGTAGCATTTTTTTTAAATTTATTTTAATTTGTTGAGATGGGAAATGAAGTGGAATTTGTTAATTCGCCAAATTTCTTTCTAAGGAATATGGATGACAATTTACACATTTCTGGAAAGTAATCTATCTTTATTTTATATTGATTCAGAGCCGTTCATTTGGATGACATGAAGAGTTTCTCTAATAGATTGTATCTAGTATCTGCAACAAAGAAATCTATAGAAACCTCGTCACAGATGCACTGCATCAAGATGTAAGAAATGACGGCTTAGAATTGTTTTTGCATGGCGATCACAAACTGGACGTAGAATTATGTCGTTCGCCCATTAAATCGGGTCAAAGTTGTGGACATCCAGTAGATGCAAAAATTGGAAGACCGCAAGAAGATAATTAAACTATGTCCAACTTGGATATGAACTGAGTAAGGCTGAAAAGATGATACGTGAATATATACGTGTACTCACTATGCCAGATGCATAAGCTAGACCGACTTTTAGTAAATCAGATTTATATTTTGTTTGCGCAAGTTTGATCGTGTTACTAAATTTCGTGAAGAACTTCGTTGGCTTACTAACACACAAAAACGTCGCATACGTATTTTATGTACTTTTACAATTCTTTTTGAAGTCAGAACACATGACTTCAATTAAGGGACCTTCCTTTTCACTTTAAGCAAGCGTCCGGCAACTACTTCCGGCAACTTAGCAAACTAAACACTATTTTTTTGTTTATTTTATATGTGGATGTAATAAGATATATTTTTTTTACTTTTTTTAAGTACTGGTATCCTTTTTTCCTGTTTTTCACTTTGTTTTTTTTATGGACTTTATTCGGACACCAGCAACTTGATTGTAGAATGTCAATCTAGGTGTTTCTGGGTCACAAGTCACATTCGCATTGTATATCTCTTATGTCAATATTTTTTTTCTTCCTACATGACTGAATCATCGAAGCATGCACTTTCTCGTTTTTTTTATTCAATATGAAGATTCTTAGTATTCCACTTCCCTCTTCAAGTGCTATGGCCATGATAGCCATCTCACGTATTGTAAACCGAGACCCGAGTCGACAGGGATTCAAACTGATCTGGTGCAAACTAGTTCTGCCAACGGTCGGCGAGTCGTAAGCGCGGTGTCGTCTAGCCGTAGCCGAGTTGACGTACAAGAGCTGCTGATAGATATGCTTTGATTACGTGCATACGTTAGGTTAACGCCTTGTTGACGGTGGGGCGAAAAGCGATATGTTGACGATTCCTTTTTTGAGTTGATACGTCTGCTGTGACCTTTATGCATATATTAGATTTATTTAGTATGTTGAAATTATCTGCAAGCAATTGGCGTCGTTGCTTAGAAATTCGGTGGTCCATGGTAGCTCAGATTCGAATTTCGCCAGAGTTCTTAACGGTGAAAGAAAAACTGGATTTGTGTAAATATTCAAATTCGACCAAATCGGGAATTATACCCGTGCGAAACCAGGGCGGGTCGCTAGTATTTTTTTAAATAAGATTTAATTTGGCATTTAATCGGCATAAAAAATGAATGGATTGGCTTTTGCGTTTTAATACCCAATTATTTTAGAGTGTCTGTATGTAAGTGCATAATATTATGTATGTTTACAAGGTAAATATACCAAAACAAAATTTTTGAGAATTTTGTCTGTCTGTCTGTTTGTACCCGCTAATCTCTGAAACGCTGGACCGATTTTGACGGGATTATTAAATTAGCTATCTACCAGTGAAAGCACTGGTACATAGCTAATTTAATAAGGAATGGCTTAGGCTACTTTTTTTTAGATTTTTGTTTTAGAAATGTGTAAAATAAAACAATTAAATATAAACGCGGACGAAGTCGCAGGCACAGCTAGTTTGTAATATATTTATAGGTTTCACTATCTTGGAAATGTACGTTGATTGTACGTTCAGTTTATTTACGTGGTATAAAAAACCAGACAAGTGCGAGTCGGACTCGCACACGAAGGGTTCCTTGACATTATCTAAAAAAACGGCAAAAAAAAAGTGTGGTATGTAAGCGCCCTCTTAAATGGTGATATTGTTTT
>DVZL01007514.1:0-10710 GCA_018236625.1 Lasaia peninsularis
GGGCAGACATTTTTCCGACTTATAATACTAATCGCGTAAAAACATACCCTCTTTTTAATGTAGTCGGTTAAAAAGTCTATATCCTTCCTCAAGTTTTAATCTATCTCTGTACAAAATTTCATCAAAATCGGTTCAGTGGTTTAGGCGTGAGCGTAACAGACAGACTGACAGAGTTACTTTCGCATTTATAATATTAGTACGGATATTATGTAAAATGTATATATCTATAGACAAAGGAATAAGTACTTATAAGTATTATTTGACTTGGTCTGACTACTTTGGAATTTACAGCATCACTGAATACATAAAGGCTGAATGTAGAACTAGTCTAAATGAAATGTTGGCAATTGGGACACTCATTGAGCGAGTTTCGAATACTTAAATATTAACCAACTCGAAATCGGTTTTGAGTTTAACTTGTTCTGAATAGGTCACTGAATGGAATGATTTATATATCTTGTATAAGTTTTCAGACATTTATTGTAATGCTTATAAAATACCAGTAAGGCGACATTTAAACCCGGACTTTTATCAGGTGGGCCGAGTTTCCTGAACGTCCTATTAATAAGAATTAAATCATAAAAAATATAAATTGTTCTTTTATTTTTATTTAATATTGATCGTCATCTTCAATATTTTTCCCTTCTGGTTTGTAGAGGTCAGATGGCAGTTGCTCTGTGTAAAAACTGACGCTCTTGTCAAAACCCTCAGATGATATAGACGACAACGTATATGAAGACGCATTTTATTAAATTAATACTGGTCGTAATAGACAAAAATACCTATACCATAATGACATTGTCGTGTTCCAGTCCGGAGGGTAGGATAGCCAGTAGACTTGCACATAAAGTCTATCAGGCCGACTACAAGATGGCGATGCACCTACATCAACTTTTACAACCAGAAAAATCGTGTGCTGATTCGTGTGTAATTTACTATCCAATAAAAACGCTTGTAAATATTTTCCAGATAAAAATGCTTATAAACAACTTCGATCTGAAAGTATCTGCTGTAAAGTTGGTTAAGCCGTTGGTGTTCGATTCTCAAACTAACGCTGTAACCTTGGCCACTGCTGAAGATGAGGTATCACTGGGCTATCTAGCTACAATGATAGCTTGGACACCGAGTGGGGTAAGTGATCGTTTATACTCCCTTATGTTATAAGAATGCGGACAAGTAGGCTGTTTTCCTGATGTTAAGAGATATCGCTTTAACAGATACGACATTATCTTATGACCAGGGTCCTAAGCCACATATGTAAGCCTACTCGATACTCTACTTTCACGGACGTAACACAACAATTCCGAACACGGAGAGCATGACTGCAAAAGTATGTGAGGCAGTAGTATTAATCCAGATAAGATTATTAAACACTCTTTTTTTCATCTTAGCCTTTTCTCATTTTATATCAGATGAAATTGGGGTCAGCTACCTAATCTAGGAGATTTGACTAGGACACCAGTTTTTACGCAAAGCGACTGCCATCTGACCTCTGCTACTCAGAAGGGAAGGTAGATCCAAACCTAGATGAGGGCGAATTCAATGAATCCGGGTTTCTTCACGATGTTTTTCTTCACCGTAAGAGCGCTCAAAAATATACATTAGTTACAAAAACTCATTGGTACATGGCGGAGTTCGAACCTGGACCCAAATGGAAGTCCAAAGCGCGTACCGCTAGGCCACCGAGGCTCTAAGCTATTATACACTATCACCTAGAAATGTATCGTGTAATATACTCAGACCTTGATCACATCTGTGATTTGTTATTTGTTCCTAGTCTCTACGTGAATCACAAACAATATAGTTAGGACGCGACGGTCAAAACAAACTCAGTTTCTATTAGAGGATTATTATCCCCATATAACATGAAAAATTCTTCGTCATATTATCTTGATGTATTAGCAAAATCACAAAGGCCACGATTTGATATGAGTTTCGATGAAAATTCTTGTGGAATTTTTTGGATTGTGGTTGAATTTTTTGGGGGAATTCCAAGACGATATCAAACTAAAATATGCAGAGTAGTTCAGAAAGGCACATCATTTGACGAGGCTGCTTCGCGAGGAAGACTGGAAATCCGAAATGATTGAATGTGATATAAAATTAATCGAAATTTATCAAGACAATATCCGTTAGTCCAACATTTATTAAGCTCTCATGTAGTATAGATTCCTAAAGAGCCTATTTTCAAATTCACCTTAAGCCCGATCTGAAATGTTACATTAAGTAACAAATTTTAAATAAATAAAGAGTTATGCGTATAACCAAAGGGGTTGTCAAAGGTATATATTATACATATACCAACTTGATATAAGTTTTTTCAATTTATTTGAAAAACAACGATTCCTGAGATTGTATTTGTGCCCGATATGGTGACGGACTTACTACCTGTCACATCATAGGACCTATCGTCGGCTAATTCTGGGTAAATATCGCTCCCTCAGTAATATAAAGGGTTAAGTCAACAATTTTGTATACTGTGATTTTTAACGCTAAGTGCACAAGGAAAATGATTTCTACCGGTTCGCGTGACAGAAAGAGAAATCCCAAATTTCAGAATTATAACTTAAATAATAAGAGTGTTATTTTCAAATAAGCCATGTAGGAATCCAGAAACTTTAAACTATTTTCTTTTATTCGATTGTGCCCTTATCTATACAAACAAATAAAAATGTATTTCCCGTATATAATTTTAAAAATAAACACTTTTTACTAAGTGCACACGTGTGTCCAAAGATACATATTTTAGAATTTATATCTGTCTCTCTGTTTGTACTCGCTAATCTCTGAAACCGCTGGACCGATTTTGACGGGACTTTTACTGGCAGACAGCTAATATAATAAGGAACAACTTAGGTTACTTTTATTTTAGAAATGTATACATTAAAGAAATAAAAACGCAGACGAAGTCATGGCCACAGCTAGTAATTACTACAATTGCGATAAGTACTTTTGCCTACTCTTTCGTAGAAATGGGCGGGTTGATATATTTTTTAAGGAGTATTATTTGTTATATTGTAATAATATTAATTGTATTTTATTATTTTCCAGCACATACGAGTTGTAAACGCTCCTCTAATCGACCCATTTGTGTGTGAATCGTCTACCAAGCTATTACCAGGACATTATGTTTGTGTAGGAGGTGTACAAGATCCTAATCGACATTTTTGCAGGGTAACACGAGTTTAATTTTCTTAACATCATTTTGCACATTACGTTTCTTTCATCCGCTTACGAAATATACTATACTATATAAATATAATATACTATAAACTCGAAAATACCTCAAATGTACTCGAAATATTTGTTTAAATTATTTCTTAAGCTGGTTTATATTTTAGTAATATAAAAGGCTCTGTTATATTTTTCATCGTAGTCGCTTAATTAAAATTTCATTTCATACTCGAGCACAAAGGGTTCCGTACCCGTAAAAGCGGCAAAAATCATGTTTGTTGTATGGGGACCTACTTTATATACTTTATATTTCTGTTTTTAGTATTTGTTGGTATAGCAGCAACATACTACATCATCAGTTAAAATATCAACTCTATAGCTATTCTGGTTCATGAGTTACAGACTGACAGACAATCTCTCACTCATAAAAACAAATTGCCCTACCTAATAATTGATCCTGGGATCTCTTGCGTCAAAGTTAGACTACCCACAAAATATAAAACTTTTAAAGAATTAATCCGCTGTGGGAAATATTTAAGAATAAAAAGTGGCTTCGTCGAAAGTAGATCTCGCTACTCTAACCTGGAAAACAAACGTAGCTTTAAATTTTAATATGGCTTAGCTCTGTTAAGACGGCGTGATCTTTTGTGTGAGCCGGATCAAAAGATTGCTTGGCCTCTGGCGACAAATCTTAGCCAAGAATGTGACATAAATAAATATTATTTAAAGAAGAAAATAAAGTTCTATTATTTAAAATATCAAACATATACAAAACTATATAATATTCGAGTTTTTTTTTGCTTCACCCGCGTTAAGTCATTTAACTATCCCAGGAACCTATTTAATTATACATATCTTCAGACCAGGTTTCTTGTTGGGTAGACAGAGAGCATCGAGTACATACTCACCTTCCTCTACATTTAGTACTACCCAAGCAACTTAGTCGTAGAGAATGTCAATATAGTTCCCCTCGGTATACCAACAGCGATCCACATTCGATGTAAAATTATCTATTTCATTAATATTCTCTCTTTCATTCTCATTTTTCATTTGCAGACTAAGCTTTTTAAAAAGTCGTTATATTTTTGAAAATAGCGTGTTTTAAAAATGTTGTATTTGAAATTGAAAAATTTTAATGCGTAATTGAAAGGTAACCTTTTAAATTAAATCATTTTAATGAAAAAAAACATACAAACTACAAACTTATACTGTTATTGTCAAATTCAAATACTTATTGCAATAACTCCGCCTTTTGAACTGTTACATAAAATGTAACAGTTTCAAATATCCTTGATATTTTCTGTGAAATATAGCATCGGAATTGCTCTTGGAAACTCGTTTTATTTTTAATATCGCGTGAGATAATGTAAAGAGTTCATACTGCATAAAATTTATTTTTAAAACTGCTCGACTGCTGTTACTGCTCGAGGTAAAATGAAACGATCTCTTTAACTACTGCGCTCCTCTAATTCTCTGAGAAAATGCACACAATCGTATACCACATGGTTATGTAAGCTACGTATGTATAATTTTATATTATAGTAAGGCAAACAGCTAAACGATATAAAAGTATACCACACGGCTAGGTAAGTTACGTTTGTATATTTTGTATTATAGGAAGGCAAACAGTAAAACGATACAAAATTATACTACATGGTTATGTAAGCTAAGGCATTTGTGAAAAAATACATTTACCTTTCATTTTAAATATGAATATGTGAAAGATTAACCAAGCGCTAACGAAAACTGAAAAAAAATGAAAAGTATACCACACGATTATCTAAGTTACGTTTGTATATTATTCATCATAGAACGTCAAACACTAGACAAATACGAAAGTACACCACACGGTTATGTAAGCTACGCCTGTATATTTTTTTATTATAGGAAGGCAAACAGTAAAACGATACAGAAGTATACCACTCGGTTATACAGGGAATTTTTTCAAAGGGTATCCTAATTTTTTTACGATATTCTAGTCATAAAAACATGTTGCATAAAAATGTCAAACATTTAAAATCACTCATAATTAATTAATTACGTCTATTTTAAAATATTGAAAAAACTACGTGATTTCCGCGCAAATCATTGATAGCGCTGTTTCTTCCGAGTTTGATGTTTGTGTGCAAAGTAATTGTATGAATTTACGTTGTGCTATTTTTCTTAATCAATTGTGCAATGTCAATGATTTCTGTATTTTAGAGAATGAAATAGTTCAATACTTCTAAATTTTAATATTTTGTTTTTATTTGAAAAATTGGTTATGCTACTGATTCTGAACATTGTGAGCAAATTTGAATACATTTGAAAAAAATCCCTGTGTAAGCTACTACTTTATAATTTTATATTATAAGAAACACTATAAGGAAATGAATGTAGACTACGGTTGTATTTAATTTTACTTTAGGAATATAAACAAGCAGACTCATTTCGCGACAGTATGCGATGGTGCGTTGCTAATCGGGTTTTTTTAACCCTATTTTTAGTTAATTTACTATCAGACAGGAAAATGAGGCAGACGTTATTACGACAGGATTATTTAAAACGACGGCATTACCACACTTGAGCATTTATGCCTAGAATAACTTATTACGAAATTTCGTACAACGCTAGCTATATAGAAGATGGACGTTAGCTATTTATTCAGATAACTCGAGTGGTTCCCATGGGAGATCAAAATACATTTAACCACGAGCTCGTAGAATTATTAATATATTGATACGTGAATCAAAAATTTTAGATATTGAATAGGTGGTAGAGTCTTACAACGACTCGCCCGGATTGGTACCACCGCCTTACCTGTTCCTCTCACAATAGCGTCAGTGCTCGCCATTGTCATGTTCTGGTTTAGAGGGGAGGGTAGCTGGTAAACTTACTTACGCAATAGGCTTACTACCCCAGCCTCAGGTTGGCAACGCATAATTTCCACCTTTGGTGTCTATAGCCGACGTGTATTTCTTACCATCAGGAAATCCTTCAGCTTGATTGCCTTCCAATATCATAAAAAAAGACTTTTAAGAAATTTGCACGGATGCAGGAGTGTAAAATTTGGCAAAATTATATTTTATGTGTAGGAGAACTGTTGAACGCTAGTATTTTTTAAATAATAATGTGCATTAAATCAATTAATATAACATTACACACACTAATATGCATCTGACACACACGAACACAAGTATTTGTTACACACATACGCCATACTTTGTTATCAAATTGTTTGTTGTGGTTGTCATTACAGTCATTTAAGGTTTTAAAATTAATAATGACATTTAGTACAGAATTTTTACAAAAAAAAAAGTTAATTAAACTGTCGCAAAATGAATTATAATTTAAATTTATTGTGGTTGGCCACCGGGCGGGCACTAGTACTCTTTAATAACCGCATTGAACCTGTAAATAATAAATCGCCTGTAGCGGTTCAAATATCTGGAAATTTTGTAAGCCAACCCACAACGCTGAAATGTCTATGAGTCTCTAAAACACAGCCTCCATGGGGACCACCAGAGGTTATCTATATGCTTAACAGTTTGCTACAGATGAGAATAACTTACAGAAGGTCGCCGTTGGAAAAATATACTTTTAATGTTATATATCGCCTCGTTGGCCGAAAGGTTACCGTACACGCCTAACTCCATCGACGGCTAGGCTCGGGTTCGATTCCCAATGAACATAGATGTCTGGTATTTTCAGGGCTGTTTTTCGACTACCGCATATTAATAACACAATGAAAAGGCACCTTAAATGTTGTTAAAATTGTAAATTAATGATAAAATATTTTACCCTATTGCACGACAGTTATTAATCAATTTTTTCACATATTATTTATTAATTATTATATTTTACGCAAATATTAACAAAAAAACATAAAAGAGACCAAAAAACAATGATCAAAAGAATCCATACAACGTTAAAAATATCTTAAAGTATTTATTTTATATTTTTTATCGTTGGTGCTTGGTGAAACTTCCTCATATTTATATTTTAAATTAAAAAAACACTTGCAATTCTTCACATATAACTTATAATTGAAAATTTTCTTTTTTTCCCAGAGAGACAATGGCGGCGCGGTACTACAAAATAACACACTTATAGCTATATCAACATTCCTCCACACTTGCGCCCTCTACACAAAAACTCACGCCTTTCCAAAAACAGCCAGCTTCGTGAGATGGTTGGAAACAGTCATATGGGACGAAGACAATCGTCCTACAACTACTACAACAACTACAACAACTGTAGCAACTTCTACAGTAAATATCACAGATGTCAAAGAAAAACACGAAAACTTCTTTGTAGATCCTCAAAACTTCATACTCACACTACCTTTCGATCCGGTGAACGTTCCTTTAGAACCAGCGGAAGATAACTCAGTAATACCTCACATGAGCATGTACGAATCCTATCTTCGAAATATGGCAAGAATGAAGACTTCCACAACACCAGATCCCAATACCTTGGAAGATGAGAAAAAAGAATGGCTGCAGAAGTACGGGAAGTCAATACTAATGATGCCACCTCAGATGTTCGCGAAAAAATCTGACTCTTATGACTATAGTAATTAAGTTTTAATGATATTACCGTTAAGTACAATTTGTGTTTGTGAAAAATAAAAACCGGCTAAGTGCGAGACAGACTCGCACGTGAAAGGTTCCGTACCGAATCTCTTATTATAAAAACACCACGTTCAATATATGTAGCTTTATTGTAAATATTTATTTTGATGTGGATATGTAACCAGATATTCTCATTACATATAAAGCGACTCGTTTTCTTTACGATGATCTAAATATGGATAGCGACATCTATTGGTTGGATCGAGTCGTTAGTTGTATGGGAGTTCCTTTAAATATTTACTTTGTTCTATACTTCGTACCGCCCGCACTTAGCGGTATAATAAATAGATGTTAACCGATTTCCAGACCTACCCGATATGCACACAGAGTTCTATGAAAACGATACGAAAAAAATCTTACGTCCGTCTCCTGGTTCTGAGCCATCTCGCCACCAATTCTTAGCCAAATTGGTTTAGCCGTTCTTGAGTTATTAATAGTGTAACTAACACAACTTTTTTATTAGTGTACTTGTAGTTTAGTTTACTTGTTTAGTTGTGTATTATTGCGTTATATAGATTTTATTTATAGTTGTTGTTATATCAGCAACAGAAATATTTATCACGATTTATGTAAATGAGCTACGTCTCTCTTGTATAAGCTGAGCTATTTTATTAATGTAATAAGATACTTTTCATTTTATGAATAAAATAAAATATATATTGTCACGACCACATCTCAAAGAAGTATGTAGAGGTTCATGCTACAATGCACCTACGATTAGCCGACAATATTAGGTCTCGTGATATGATAGATGGCAAGTCCGTCGCTATGTCGGACACAAATTTAACGTTATGTTTTTCAAAGAACCTAAAAAAAAACAAGAACAAGTTGCCTACTCGGTAATCGAACTTGTAACCTCGTGCGTCAGTTGTACGACTACGCTCCACCACAGAGGCGATTAATGAAAAAAACACAAATGTACTTCTGTATAACTATTATACACTCCGAGAATGATAAAACACTGAGCCCACTGCAATCGTTATACAAACTTTTCCAAACTTTTCATAATTATGTACAATTAAAAACTTTTAATATTATCCATTATACTTCATCCACGAGCGTATTTTAATTAAAAATTCAATAATTAACATTTCATTATTCATAAAATAAACTAATTTTATAGAAGTTATTAACGTAAAAGCTTTTACTGTCCTTCCATTCTGAAGTATACGGATTATTAACAGTTATACTGCTTTTTATATCGTAAAAGTTTGCACTGAATAAAAATTTTCAACGAAATAATCCTCTTATACGTACATTTGTATTAATGTTGTTTCTAGAATCGCAGCTCTGTAGGTATTTCATTAAATTTACCGTTTTAAATGTTTTGTGGTAAGAGATTGGATGTAAATGAGTAGACTTATCAGTAGGGATAGCGTTTATTTCTGAAAAAAAACGATTTTTAAATTGATTCAAATCGTAACCTGATAAATCGATTCACAATAAAATTGATCTTTTTTCAAGTTTGCGTTGACAATGTAATTATTATTTCAATTTTTATAAAAACAAGATAGATATTATAAATAACCATTTCTTGTCGTTATAGCCAGGGAGTTAATTATATCAATTATATCATTACCGTATCAAAGTATCAGATATATATTAGTTACACAAAGTTGAGAAAATAAAAATAGTTTCCAATACTTAATAAGCAGAAAAAGACTAATGTTGATTTTTAAGGGTGATCTATCGAACAACTGAATCGATTCAGTACTACGCATCGATTTAAAAAATCTATCTTTTTGGTTGAAAAACTCGATTCTTCCATTAATCGATCTTAGCTCGCCATCCCTTGACTTATGGAAAGAAATACGTCTTATATACAATGTGTTGTTTAACATTTGTGAAATATTTCAAGAGCACGTAATCCATTTCTTAAACCCAGTGCTTTTTTAACTTTATTCTTTTAATACAATAAACTGTATTTTGTTGCGATGTGGTTAATGAACTCTTCGTTACGAACACCTCGGTGGCCTAGTGGTACGCGCTTCGGACTGCCGTTTTGTTAATCCAGGGGTTCGCCGTTATGAACCAATGAGCATTTCTAACTTAATGACATTGGCTAAGGCTAATCATGAGTGCAAATGTACTTACCCTTTCGGGATATGGCCGTATCGATATCTATTCATGAATATAAATTCACGAGTTTTTTCTACCGATCTCAGTGAGTGATCTTTTTAAGATCAACTTGTAATATCTATATGAAATAAAATATTTTGTGTGTAAACTTCAAAAATTTTCTCACACTTTGGATGTGGATCAACCCGCATAAGCGTTCTTTGTAAAGGGTCTATGTTAGCATCTGTAAAGGGTTCCGTACGATACGACACAGATACGACAACTCTAACATATCTCTACTCAGAGATATGCTCACACTCTGTACTGTGTAATTTGCTTTATTTTTCTTGTTGTATTACATTATACATGTTACAATGAATAATTTTAAAAGCCTTAATATATGTTGATGTTCGTTATCGAGGACTAATCGGCTCAGAAGCGATACTCGACTAGCTTTGCACAACTCAGTGCTTATCCCAACATTACTCTATGGAAATGAGAGTTATATATGGTAGAAAAAAATCGTCAAGTTCGAGTGGGACTCGCGCACGATGGGTTTCGTACCATTATCTATAAAAACGGCAAAAACACGTGTGTTGTATGGGAGCACACTTTACATATTTATTTTCTTTTGTTTTTCTGTTGTTGTAGCAGCAACAAATACATTATCTGTGAAAATTTAAACTATCTAGATATTACGGTTCATGAAATATAGCCGGTGACAGACAGACAGAGTCTTAAGCATATTTTTTTAATATCTTGAATGTATAGAATTCGCTCTCCTACAGTTATACTATATACATAGATAAATTGGGTAGGGAACCCCTCGTGCGCGAGTTCTACTCGCACTTTGTCGTTTTTTTTT
>DVZL01007515.1:0-10709 GCA_018236625.1 Lasaia peninsularis
CGTGGGTGTGTTCTAGTATATCTACTGGACTTACGAGTCGTGGATATACTAGCACACCTCTGCCTACCTCTTCGGGGGTAATAGGCGTGAAGGTACTTTTTTTTTTACTTTTTCTTTTACATTTTATTATGGGATTAGACAGTGAATTAGCACACGGGTCTCCTGATGGTAAGTGACAACCGTAGATGTTGTAGGTGCGTCACTGTCGGTGGTCGAGTTGTCAGACCATATACTGAGTCTACTGACTATCCTACTCTCCGGACTGGAACTCAACAATCTCATTATGAATGCATCAGGAATAGGTAAGGCGGTGGATCCCTACCCGGGCGTGTACTACACAGCACTCTACCATCAGTGTTGCCAGTGACCTGGTTAACCTATGCTCGCCTCTTACGAGCTGCCTGGTAAGGAAGCAGATGGACTTCGTCGCAGGGGACCAGGACTAATGTGGTGAAAATATATTTTAGGTATATTTAGAAATTTCGTGTCACAGTGCTAGTTGCCATATTCACTTAGTGTGTATAATAATAGGTTTTTATCTATAATCGCCGGGTCTGCTAGTATTTGTATGTATATTATAAAACAAAGACAGACCTTTTTTATAGCGCGTCGTCTTAACTATATCGGCTTTTATTTCCATAAAATACATCATGTGCGAACCTTCATCTATTAGCATAATAAAAGGTTAATAAATTCCAATTAGTATTTTAATAAATTATAATAATTCCGACCCCAAATAAACAGTGGTAATAGAACTTTTGTTGAAACTGGAATATTCCATTCAGTGTACAGAAGTTTTAACCGATTATTAGCTATTAGACGTGCATTCGATTAAAGCTTCGGGTTAATTAATGAAATAAAACTAAGGAATTTAATTTAAATGTGCACGATTTTAAATGATTTATGAACGCTAATGGGCCGCGTATGATTCACGTGGATGAATTTAAAAATTCTCTTGAAGTAAGCACCTGAGGCCGGCGGCTCACCTCTTGACCCTTAACGGTCTGATCAGAGCTACTCAAACTTATACCCTACTAGTTCCAATCTATATATCTAAAAAGTCGTGTTAATTACACTATTTATAACTATCGGTAATAATCGTTTTACTTTACAATCAATTTGCATAAGTTGTACACAGGTACCAATTATCAATTAATTTGTTAAAAAAATTATAAAACATGAACACGGACCTTCTGTGAATATTCTCAAATTAAATCACTAACGACAGATGTTAGTTAACAAAACACAAACATGAAATCCAGATTAGGGTATACTAAAATGGAAACTAAAATGTAGTAAACATCCGAGACCATACAATATTTCCGGAGACAATTTGAAGAAAAAGAAAGAGTCACCCTCTTAGTCGAATACCTCGCCTATAGAGCTTAAAAGACATTAGAATACCAAGCTTAAATTGTTGAAATTAGAAAGTACAAAGAATTTTTGTTTCCATCGATAATATTGCTATCCTTTAGCCAGAGACGGACGCCAGAGATAAATGCGTTCTCCTAAAGAAAAGACACTAAAGTTTTTGGTGGTGCACTGCTATTTAAGCCTTGAATTATGCGTTACATTGGCCCGCTACCATCAAACTGAAACTTTATCAGTGGTAATTATAGCAGCAGCTTTACAGTAGCTTACGGAACAATAAAACCAAAAATAATACTTCAATCTTAAACATTTATAGTAAAAATGTTTACTATATTAAATGTTTATTATATATAAAAGCGTTATATTACCTTTAAATTTATATTTAATAATAAATTATTAAATTTTATTTTTATATCGTAACAATCATTTTTGATAAATGTTTACTAATAATTATATTATCTTTAAGTTTATATTAGAAAAATTATTACAGTTTATTTTTATATTGTAATCATTATTTTTTATAAACATTTAATAAGCGTTATATTATTATCTTTAAAATTATATTGAATAAATTATTGAAGTTTATTTTTATATTGTGATAATTTAGGTACGACATTCATTAAATTGAGTACCTCTGGAAATTGACACCTATTCAAGGTGAACTGCCGGAATGTCAATATACATATTTAAATTAACATCGCCTGTTTAGTTACATCCTCAGTTTACCACACGAGCTATCGCTATCTGCGCTCCAAAATGCAAGGCAGTTTGAGATTTAAAAATAGTATACGGGCGTGACATACTTCGCGGTGTGCGGTGAGGTATAAGTAAATAGCAGGCTTGGGAGATGCGCAAAAGCCCGTTGATATGTTCGTGGCCGCGTTGTTAATGTGTTTGCTCCTTGCGCTCGGCAGCGCACATGTCTATGAACGCTGTGAGCTTGCCCGGGAGCTGGCCAGTCTAGGAGTAGACAAAGAACACCTTGCGACATGGGTGTGCATCGCGTACCATGAATCTCGGTTCGACACAGCTGCGCGTAACCATGGCAGTGGTGACCACGGACTTTTACAAATAAGTGAATTATATTGGTGTGGACCCGGAAAAGCTTGTGGAGTTCCATGTACGGCCTTTCGTGATGAGGATATATCGGATGATGTTGAATGTGCACAAAAAATTTATGAAGAACACACTCGATTACAAGGTGACGGATTTCTTGCTTGGGTCGTTTATCCACTACATTGCAAAAACAACCCCAAAAAATATTTAGCTGAATGTGAAGGATCTGTTAAAAATGTAACTGAAAATATAGAAACTACGGCTCGGTCATTAAAAGGTAGAAGCCGAAATATCGCTACTTCAAAAACACTTCAACCTAATTATCTAGATACGAATCGTCCGAAACCATCGTATTTGGCCATTAATTCCATTTTTGAAAGCAGCTACAGCAAAGGGATTGAAAATACTAATGAAATAGAGAATTGGTTGGATTTCAAAATAGATAATGTAGATGATCTCAAGTTACCAGTGACGAATAACAGAGAAAGACAATTTCTAATACCGCAAACAATATCAACTTCATTCAAATCGGCAATAACGACACCAAACATTGATCATAACAAGTCGCCATATTTAGCCATAAAAAGAATATTTGAAGGAAATTATTATAATACATTTTTGGAAAGTAATAAGCACAGAACCGATTGGTTGGAATATAAAGTGGAAGACATCGATAGCTTAAAGTTACCAGTGCTTAGTGAAGATGGAGTCATACGATTTATAGCGCCGTCAAAAAGTTCAACCTCATATAAAGCACCTAATATTGTAAAATCAATCAATATTGATGTATATAAATCAACAGTGCCATATTTAAGAATTAAATCCATTTTTGAAGGAAACAATAAACTATTTGAAGAGGATAAACAAAGAATTGACTGGTTGAATTACAAAATAGATAATGTAGATAGTCTTAAGTTACCAGGGTCTCCTAAAGATGAAAAAATACAATTTATAGCACCGACAATCAATCGCATCAAATTTAAATCTACATCAGTTACAACTGCACGACCTAGGACAAAAATGACTACTATAAAACCTACAACGACAACAATGGATCCAGCTTTAATAGGAATTAAGCCACCGATGCCAAGAAAAATAGAATCCAACCAATTCCGGAGAAAGAAGGTTTTAGCAAATGCAAACATAGGTCAGAGTAGTTCAGCTAAAACTGAAACAGGCGACCTGAAAACAAATAATGCCGTTCCTTTGACGGTAGAAAGTTCTTCCCAAACAACCCACACGACAACAAAGCCGCTTATAAACAAACCCAATGTAGCCGAAAACACAAACACTCATGTGACATCTAGCCCATATTCCTCAAACCAAATTTTTAACTACCAGTATATACAACCTACTTACTCTAAACAACCCTCAAATGTATTCTCAACAGTTCCTCCAGCAACTAGTTGGTACGGATATAGTAAAACTCCATCGTTCCAAGAAACCTATAAAAATGCATCCCCCAAAAGTGCTAACGTAACTTTAAAACCAGTGCTAGAACAAACAACAGCTAAACCGGCAGACAACATATATAAGTTTCCATCACAGAGTTATAATTCATCATCTAAATCAGCTAACGTATTTAATTCATTTAGTTTTAAAACACCTACTACTAGCACTTCTAAAGAAATTGAAGCAATTAAAATAACAACACAAGCGCCCGTAAATTTTTACCAAAAACCTAGATTCAACTTTTCTATTCAAAATAATAGTCGTTTTAATTATATTACGACAAAAGACGTAATCACAACGAAATCACCGCTAAATGCTTTTATAACGACAAATACTTCTAATTATAATCCATTATTATACAGATTTTCGAATATTTATCAAAATAATCTACCAATAAAGCCGCAGACAAATAATTTCAGTCAGTATTCAAGTAACAACACAAATTTGGTAAACTCTACTAATACTATTATCGCTACCAGTAAAAGCAAAGATTCCTCTGATATACCCGTAAGTTCACAGATTACTAATAGCTGGTCTCGTTTTACTACAAGTAAACCACAAATAATAAGTACTTCTTGGAAATTTTCACCTTTCACGTACAAACCCATTCTAACTACACCACCTCCAGTAGTTGTGACTACTTTAGCTCAAGCAAATAAAAGTTTAACAAGCTACCCTCCGACGAGTCAACCGCAGATAGCAAGTATTTCGTGGAAATATTCACCTTTCTCTATTACACCTATCTCATTTACCCCACCTCCAGTAGTAACTAATGTAGCTCAAGCCAATAAAAGTTCAACAAGTAATTCATCAGCCATTCAAGCGCAAATGGCAAGTATTTCATCGAAATATTCATCTTTTACGTACAAACCTATTTCAATTACACCACCTCGAGCAGTAGTACCTAATGTAGCTCAAGTCAATAAAAGTTTAATCCGCAATCCTTCAACCGGTCGACCGCAAACTGCAAGTACGTCGTGGAAATATACACCTTTCACGTACAAAACTACTCTAACCACACCATCTCCAGTTGTAACTTATGTAAATAAAAGCTCAACTTGGACACAAAATTCAACAACAACTTCCTCAACAAAAGCTCCAGAGACCTCTACTAAAAGCACACCTTCTATATTTGATTTATATCTTCGACCCCAGAAATTCACTCTGCCGCCATTCCAGTTTTCGTCCTTTAATACAAGCTTTCATAAAAATTCGATATTCTCTGGTGGAACCACAGCATCACCTTCATCTAACCGAGCCTCAGTTCCCAAAACTTAAGCATTTTTTGATAAATAGTACTAACATACACTGCCTTAGGTTAGCATTATATTTAGTAGTAGGTATAAGTAAATACCAAAAAGCATTTATTATTATGTACACTGAATTATGAAATTCGAATCCGATTTTCGCATAGTTTATAATAATGCTGTTATATAACATTTTAATTATTAAAGGAGACATAAATTCTTATATATATTTGTTATTGATTAAATATTAATAAAGGTCATGCTAATAAATTGCGAAATTATACGGAAACTAAACATGTTATCAATGTGCGAAATATGCATTAATTATTATTGTATAACTTATACTATCCATATATACGAGGAATATTTTGACGCCTCTTAAGCTCTGCGAATGTTATTAATGTTATGGTAATATATAACGTTTGATGTTCCTCTATTCCTTAATCCAAAAAAATAAAATGTAAATCTACTTTGTATTTTTTTTTTCTATTTTCGTCCAATAAAACAGCATTAAATGTCAAAGTTTAATTACTAGATATTTACCTATTTTAAAAATTTATATTTTGCAAGAAAACTATAAAATCTGCTTCAGATAGATTTTATTTGTAATATAGTATCAACAAAAAATATACTTAAATGATTTTTTAATTTTTGTGGATGAATTTACTGAACCGATTTTAATAGCTATTTCAGTGAGAGTTGATAGCTAATGTTGGTTTTACAATAGACTTCATTCACTAGTGTCCATTGAGTTTTAGATACGTAACTGCAACGGCGGGAACAAGAGCTAAAGATTAAAATATAATATCCCCGTAAATATTGAATTTAATAAAAATAACAGGAGTCTGACTTCTCCTACAAATATTATAAATACGAAAGTTTGTTCTAAACGCAGTAAAAATACGAAAGTCGACTTCAAGTACAATCTGATGTCGTCTGATTTCTAAATAATATAATAGAGACGGTATTTACTTCAAAACATTCTAAATTGATTGCTGTGAAATTTATTCGGGATCACCATTGGGCTAGGCCAAACACAACAAAATTTTTAAACGCGTTAATTAAGCGAAATATCACGTAATACACATGCAAAATCATCCCCCGTTTAAGTCGGTTAATAAATAAAAATGGTAAAGATAATAATACCTATATCATTACATATTATAAAACAAAGTCACTTTCTCTGTCTGTACCTATGTATGCTTAAATCTTTAAAACTAAGAAACGGATTTTTATGCGGTTTTTTTAATAGATAGAGTGACTCAAGAGGAAAGTTTTATGTATATAACATTTATAGTATAGTCGTGCGAAGCCGGGGCGGGTCGCTAGAATTAAATATTTTTCAAGACAGCAACATGTAGGTATCACTATTAGTTAGTATTAATGTTTGAAATTGAGCACTATGTCTCTAAGTTAATTAATTAAACTAATATTCAGAGAGAAAATGAAGGAAAACCGCTTTCCTTTGGCTAACTTCGGAAATAGAAGTTTGACCCATTTGGATTCGCTTAATAACCCAAATTACTTGACATATATGTGTAATTTCAAGCTAGTTGAACTCCAAGCTTATAAATATAACAAAAATGTATAAAATAGATCACTGGAATTAAACATAAAACTATCATCATAAAATAAGAAACGTAATTAAATTTTATAGCTAAAAAATTTGTAAAATGCAATATGCAAAAACATAGTTCAAGGCAGCTTACTGTGACGTTGTATTGCAGCAGATCTGTATGCCAAATTACAACTTTATTGTGAGTGCAATAAGGTCGTATGTTTGCGTTAAAATATTTAATAATGTCGACCAACAGACCAATGAACCGAGTTGCAGCCTGCATCTGTTGGTATCAAAAGTTAAAGTTGCCACATTTACAATCGTATATAAAAATGGTCACCGTATAGAAGTTTTTGTGCTTTAGTTTGAACTCATTAACCTTGGAAATAACAAAATGGTAGTGTAACTTTTGAGAAAAAAAACACAGGTTGTTTTATCTGAAACAAACAGACGGATCCCATGATTTACGTGTCGTCTATAAAAATCAAAGGTCAATGTTGAGTAGCCTAACGAAGGCTGAGATTTTAATCATCTTGCAGGAATAAGTTCACCAACTATACTAAACTTCTAATACATATAAAGCCTCACAAAAATCTAACAGCCAGTTATGGTAACGGTGTTAGTGACAAGTTAACTGACGTGTCGCTCGTCTAATAAGCTGCTTGGTTGGGAAGCTTCTGACAAATAATCATTAAGAGCTCGAAACCACTACTAAGGAATACTACAGGATCATAAACCCGTTTTCACTACGATAACAAAATTTAAAGGAATACCTATCAGCAACACTCAAGGGAGACCTGAAGCCTTTAAACAAAGAAATTTAGATGTTCCCCAACTGCTGGTCACATCTAAATTAATGTTAGGTTTCCCTTAAACATTGGGGATCTTTGATTAAAACGGTCATTTAATACAAATACAAATATTTTCATTTCACCGAAAACAAAAAATACACTTACTCCAGAAGTAAAGCTCAAGCTTAAGACGTACGGTTTATGGGATAACATTGTCGATGTACTTAATTATCACCACCATCCACAGGGCTACAAAAATAAGCAAATATTTTAGACTATTAAATTTTTTAACATATTAGTATATTATAGTTTACCGGAAAAAATGTTTTGATGATAATGTTTCTCTATTATACATGTACACTCAGTTGCAAAAGTTTATACAATTGAATATATTGCTATTCGTAATTAACTCCCATATAGTATTTCCATTCTGGTAAATATTTCTTCATTCTTTATTCGCGGCAATAAATGAATATCGATGGAAAAATTACATAAATTGATCTAACCCTAAAGGAAACAAATGATACGCTTGTGTTATAAGTGTCGAATAAAGACGTTAATATATTTTAAATGAAAAAAATCGTCTACTTTTTTAAAGAGTAAGTTTTTTTAAAAAAGTACATGTTTTTTTTAAGTTGGAATATGTGTATGTGAAAGTTTCACCAAACGCCAACGGTGAAAGATATAGAAGATATTAATATAAAAAAATAATAAGGAAGTAAATAAACACCTTCCAAATTATACAAATGCCTGCGTTAGTAAGGAATCGAACCAGAGTGTCTTTATAGGTTGTTGGCGTTTCCGTGTCGACCAACAAGGCGAAAAATAGATAATTATAGTTTATTTGTATTGCTTATCAATATGTCCGTATTGTTTTGAAAAACGAGGTGCGTAAGATTTCTTTTAAAATATAAATTATGTATGGACTTTTGATTGTAACTGTACACAGTAGCTGTCGGAAGTATAATGTTTTTACACAATAACACTGAAGCGTTATAACCTCCCTTTATTAATAGCCGCCTCGTAATTCACTCTATATGCTGCTTCCTAATTTTAACCGACATCAAAAAGTAGTAGAATCTTAATTTTCAACAAGTTTTATTTCTAAACAATTACTTCGCACATTGCAAATGAGTTTTGTGGATGCTTGTTTTGTAACATTGAGGTGAGGCTTCAGAGGCTTTCCACTCGCGGCTCCATCTACGTTAAATATCACAGGACATACATTTTTCCGACTCATAGAAGTACTATGAGAGAGGATATTTCTTTAGGTATTATGTACCTAAAGAAATATCCTCTTTTTGATGTAGTTGGTTAAAACGTAGCCTATAAGTTATTCTTATGTATGGCATATATTATCTAATAGTAACTAACATCCAAATATTAGTGTCAAAAAACGACAAAAAAACGTTTACTCTAACTAAAGTACCTAAGGACTTTCTTCTTATTACTAAACCATTATTACTAAGTTTAGATCTGCAATTTATACTAAAAAGAGGATGTGTCACTCCTAAATAGTTAACACGATTTTGATGAAACTTTGAAAACTATGTGTTTGTTGTTTTCTGTTTGTTTGTTTTCACATACGTTTTATTATAAAGATTATGGATTATCATTTCACTAACAAACTATTCTAACATTTATACCTAAATAAAATTGTAAAATGATTTAGATCTAATCCTATATCTGTTCACAAATCTCATGACGAGTTACTGGCTTAAATCGTTTAAGCTGCTTAAAGATAAGAAAAGTCGAAGAAAGGTTCGTTTAAGACTTGAATTTATAGGAATAAAGTCGTGCTTAAAGCAAAATTGAACTGGTTAAAAACTTAACTCAAGTAACTATGTGGTTCGAGTTTGATTTCCGACGGAGGCAGGCATTTGTGTGATCAATATAGATATTTCAGGTATTCCCGGGTTTTAAAATATTTGGAACTTGCCTAACTACCTCCGCCTACCCCTTCATGGATATGAGCGTGACCATTTTTTTCTTGTTATACAACTTGAAGTCATATAGCATCGTTTTCTAGCATCTACTACTTGATCATTTTGGCGTTAATCCCGACAAGAACCAACTCCATTCCACGTCAATTTCTTCCACTTCTTCCCGATCCTCCTCCATCCTTCATGAGCATCTTCTAATGTGAGATAATTAGCTCTCATATTATACACTTTCACGACGTCAAGCCTTTTTGGCTCTAACACAAGTTCATGTTCCTGCATGTGACGTGACCAAGCCAGCGGAGATTGGCTTCTTGTAGTTGATCAGATATATCGTGGCTGCCTCAAATGTACTCATTACGTATAACATTATTCGTATCATTACCCATTAATCAAGCATGTAATTTGCTCACTTCTTACTTAGATATTTTGCGTAATATATCCTGTGATAATTATCTATTTTTAATTATCTTTACTAACGCTCGCAGACCGCATTTGTAATAATGTGATCAGAGAAAGAGTGGGATTGAAAGAAAGTGTCGGTGTAAAAATGAGAAAGGGCATGCTACGATGGTTCGGTCATGTAGAAATAATGAAAGATTAGCAAAATAGATATACAATGCGAAAGTAGCAAAATATTGCCCGGGGAAACCTCGGTTGACATACCGCAAGGGGCCTAGCGTGAAGATATATATGTACGTGTATATAATATCTTTCGTAGTCAGGTAAAACATTTGTAAACTGGTTTCACGTTTATAATAAACACTGTCGAAGGTTTCAAGATTTAAAAATCTTCCTTTTTACCTACCGCCCGTATAATTATATTTTCGTCGCAAGATTGACCTTTGTGCGACGCGACAGTCGGATAAGGTTAACGACAGTTGATTAATATTCTTATGAGCATTGATGCGCAAGCTACTTGACTGGCACTTGGTTGTCGGTGATACACCGACCCGTCTCACCGGTAATAACTACAAATGCAACCTTCATTTTCCATCAACAAGATTTTATTAAGTATATTGGCACTATTCACCAACTTACACTTTTGACCCACTTGTGTCCGATTGAGCTCAAATGTTGCACACACGTTTGGTTCTTATAACAATATAAAAATTCTGGCTTTTAATTCAATATGGCGGACATTTCTTACAGTAACTATAAAACTAATTACATTTGGTTTTATCATTAAAACATACCCCGTGTTGGTCCGGATTCCTTTGTAGAATAGGCCAACTGCCTTCCACCCAGGCAGCTCGTAAGAGGCGAGCACAGGGTTTATTGTCACCAACACCGT
>DVZL01007516.1:0-10708 GCA_018236625.1 Lasaia peninsularis
TAGACAATACGAAACATGCCATTTGACAGTGAATATACGAAAATTCGAGCTCGGAGTTCGTATCTTTTAATTGTCAAAAAGATACACAATAGCCCCGCAGGTGTTGCACACTTATGATTTAAAATTATACAACTAGCTTATTATGATGGTGAATTAATAAAGTAAACTTAAACAATATTACGTTTATTGTTATATCAACATTCGTTAAAAAATTAAGTGTACTGTTTTTTTACAATTATTTTTATTGTACCAGTGTAACAAAAGAGCTATGTTTTATATACAATATTATTGATAACTTATAACAGTGTTAAAGGACTCTTCAACACTGCGATTCTTCTGACATATTACATTCTGAATGCGAATATCGCAATGTATTTTTTTAATTTCTCTTTTCATGTAGTGTATTATAGAACGAGACAAGCATGTGTTAGTTACTTAAACATTTTCTGTTTTATAACGCTTAAAGTGACAGAGAAATTAAAAAATCGCGTTGCGACGTTCGCATATCTAAACGCACGGTAATTTCCCGTAAAATCTGGAGTAAAGCTGTTACGATATTCTAATTAACTGTCCATTTCATTGTGTTTGCATGGAAATGTTTCCCATGTCGCACTGCGGCTTCTATCGTAAAACTTGTGCCTATGATGGCGGTGTCGCCGGCGTGGTCGACCGCAGCCTCCGTGCTTGCTGCACGAAGTGCACTCTCTTTTAGATTCCTGTGATGGAGAACATCCTGGCAGCGTAGTTTCTGTCCACGCCGTGTTTCTTACGCGCTATAAAGGTACTAAACCCCCTCTAGTTGTTGGGTTACGGGCCATATAAATGTCCATGTCATGATCCGTCCAGTTATCTGATGTATCGCAATATCCTAATCCGATAGAACCAACACTATATCGACTAGCTGGACGGCTCCGTGATCTTGGTCTTCGTCGTGAGGTAGGAGCGGTGCTGGTGGCGCCACCGGCTGCCCCACTTAAAGAGAGGCGTGACGCACGTTCTGAAGCAGCACCCAAAGATTGACGTGAATGGCGGAGATCTAGAAATTAATAATGGTTGTTATTTAGATAATTTAACGCATTTAAATTTCGTTGCACTAATTCCAAATTAAAGAATTGCAATAGTTATTTAAAGCCGCTCGGGAGATATGATTTTGACTTTTCTGTCACTAGCGCTATCTATTACAAATAATTTGACATGACAATGCTCACGCGAAATTATTATGTAGAATTTTCATATTTTGTTTTTTCAGTTTCTTTTTAATTTTTTTTATATTTTTTACTGTTTATTAAAACTGCAAAATAAATCAGGAAAGCTGTATTGAGATTAGACGTGACCTATAACCATCTGTTATTAATTTGTATAAATATAAAATAGATGTTACCTGCAGCATCGTGTAAGATTTGAGATAGAAAAAAAAATCTTTATCTGATTCAAAGTATGCTAAATTACATCAATATCGGTTCAGTAGTATAGGCGTGAAAACGTTAACAGGGTCTTTGATTTTATTATTTTGGGATATAGATGTTTATGTGTATAAATTACCTGTTCTTGAACCTAACAGGCTTCCTGGATATCCAGGAGCGCCAAATCGTCCGGAATGAGGATAACTGTGCTGAGATTGTCCATCTGCCAGAGAGCGCGTTCGTCCCGGTCGTCCTGGCAAAGAGTCAGGCACGGGCTGTTCTGTATAAGAACGAGCTCGTGGTATTGAACGTGCGCTATATGCTGACACTTGGTCCCACTCTCTTTGTTTTCCGAATGCGCCAATTGTTGCCAGTGAGGATAACGGTCCACTTGGGCTCGGTGTGCCAGTAATGCCACCACAACAAGGGTTGGGAAGTTTCTCAGGGATTTGAGAATGTAGTCGATGGACAGTTCGTGATCTGCGTCGTGATGCAGCAGCAAAGACGAGAACTGCGACAACAATCGTGCCACAGATGGCAGCACTAGCCGCAATAGTAATCTTATCCATGTTAGTAGCGGCTGCTGACACTGTTCGAACTTCTCGGCATTGTGAATATGGTACTGTTTCTGGACTCACGTTAATTTCTTCCAATGATATCACACAAACGACGATACATTCCTGAAATTAAAGAAATTATTAACTCTAGCATTCAAGTCAACTCTTTTGCGATTTAATGGCATAATTCCAATGACTTTTATCGAAACATGAAATATTTCATAAAATTTTATATTGTTCAATTGATAAGTATTACATAGTAGATTAAGCAATATTCAGTATCTTTAAATATAATTATTGAGATTTGATTTTTTAAATCGCTTAAGTATTTGATGTGTACTATTTCTTACACTAACTAACGCCTTTCATAATCAATACGTATAATAAATTATTTACATATCTACTAATTATACTATTAGACGGAACTAAACGCGTACTTAGGGTACTAAAGGTGCGTGCTTAAAATCTCGACATTTCCAATACAACTTCGCTGAAATGTCGAGTATCTAAACAAGCTAGTCCATTCACGTGTTTGGAGTCGTCTAATATCATGATTATTAAATATTTTATGTATTCCAAATGATATTTTAACATTTATTACCTGCGATGGAACGTTCTTTATTTTAAATTCTCTTTCACTGGCTTCCAACGGCGGGCCTTGCTTAAAACTTTTATCTCCAAAAAGTCTATATACTACGCGAAAGCCAAGGATGTTTGCTACATCTGAATCCCATTGAATAATAACAGAATTGTCTTGTCTGTATGCATTTTTCACCATAACTTCATTTGAGTCGTCTTTTGGTTTCTGATGAGGAAAGCTCATTACTAAAGGTGTTTTCTGGTGAGGAGCATGACGCCATGTTGGTGACGCTGGTCGCACGAAAGGCGTTCGGTTGCTTTTGGCACTGATGATAGGTATTGGTTGTGTTGTAGGAGATCTGAAGGTTGTAGAAATTTCATTATTGCTAATAGTGCCAACAGTTGTAGTAGACGGTGTTACGGAACTTGCTGCAGTAGATAAGGTAGGTGCAGTAGTCGTAGTGGTCGTGGTTGCTTGGCTCGTACTTGTTTTAATGAATTCAGTGACTGTGGATTGTGTTTCTGCAGTTTTTGGTTCACTATCACAAACTAGTTCATTTGGTTCAAAACTATAAAATCCACGATCACGAAAGTGTGAAGGGTTCCCACAAAATTGGGGGTTTCTTTCTCTAGATGTTACTTGTAGTTCACCACTCCGTATCCATTCAATGATCCATCGCAAACGGCAATCACAGTTCAGAAATCTTCCACCAAGGCTAAGACCTCGAAGAGTGTGATTTAAGTGAGCTAAAGCCTTTTCTGGTACTGTTGGTAAGGGATTTCCATCTAATGCCAATAATGTTATTGATGGATTGTTCACGAAGGCATTTGGTGGTATATTATTCAATAAATTAAACCCTATGTCTAAGACTCTTAGCTCTGTCAGAGTTGATATCGCCTCCGTTGGAAATTCCGGTAGTAGATTATTCAACAGGCTTAAAGAACTCAAGGTGCTTTTAATACCAGTAAACGCCTCTCTTCTTAAATTTACAAGTAAGTTTCGTTCTAGATTCAAAGCTGTTAATGAATCAAGACCTTCGAACGTGTGTCTTCCGTCTAGGCCAGGTAATTCTCTTATACTATTTTGTGATAGATCCAAAAATGCCAGACTTTTAAGGCCTTTTATGCATTCTGGAATGGTTTTCTGTCGTGTACCTTTGAGGTTAAGATTCTTGAGAGAATTTTCTAAACCTGAAAAAGCTTGAGACTCCAGTGTAATATTATTATCTGAAATTTTTAGTGTTGTAAGTGATTGAAAAGAAGTGAATGAATAATTTGCCACATGGGTTATCTTATTTTTAGAGATATCTAATAGTGATAGGTTTCTTAATACTCTAAATGCTTTCACTGGCACTTCAGTTAGTTCGTTGTCTTGCAAATTTAAATTCTTTAAATATGGGCCTTGCCCTCGAAATGCATTATCTTCTATCCTTTTCATTTTACAGCCAGATATCTGTAGGTTGTGTATTGCTAAATTGGCGAACATTTCGTCTGTCAATACTGGCACTGTTGAATTATTGATGTACAGCAAATCTATTGATACTTTATCAACATTTGTATCCAGTGCATACAGGAGAGTTTTGAAGTCCACCTGAAAAAGGAAACATTTTTTTTGTGGTTGGTAATTCATATTATGTAACATACTAAGATTGGTAGCCCAAGTCACATTTAAAAGTTTTTACTGAAACTCCGAATGAGTTTTAGCTATCGGCATCTTATATGTATATTGTTGTTTTCACAACGTCAGCGTTTGGCACAGTTTTATTCTCGTTTACAAGGAAAAGTAGCAGCAAGCCTAGTCTATCGGCAACAAGATAATTTACTGATGACTTTAGGCCCCAACACCAGAAAAACCGCCGCTTTTTTATAGTTTTTTTGTTCATCCGATATAGGGTAATAATATATTTACCTGGTCACATTGTACAGATAATTGTCTGGCTATGTTGTACGCACAGACACACGTCACTTGCAAGGCTGGCATGTCCTTCCAAGGACATTGTCCTTGTGTACGTTGAAGTAATGCAAGTAGCAGCACAGCCGACCACCACGACCGAAGGCGTGAGCGTGTGCGATGCTCCTGAAAAGAATAACATATAAGATAAATGGTAAATCACTGGCGAAACAAAAATCTGTCTAAACAAAAATCTGACGAAACGGAAATAACCCGGCAAGTCCGTCACTCATTAATTATTATTATTACATTGTCGACTTGTCGACGAACAGAGGTTTCTTAATTTGACTGCATATAAACTTTTTAATGTGTGTTTGATTAACTTTGTCATATTTATAAACCGTTCTAATGATTTTTTTAAAATTTATTTTTATGGTATAAGACGGCGAACAGTCACCGGAAAGTGCCTGCCTGAGAGCTGCCTATTAAGAAAGCAGTTGGTTTATTCTACACACAGGACCTGGACCAACACTAACCTTCAACACTAACCCTGTGTTTCATATAAATTTCGTGGCAATTGTTTTTGTACTTTTTGAAATATAAACAAAGAATTTTTTTTGTTATATCGTAACAAAATCGGTTTTATGCAGTTTTACTTCGTTTAAATTGTTGCTGAATTATTCAATACATATAATTAGGTTGATAAAACATTTAGGAGACGTATTAAATATTTCAATTAGCAATCAAAAGACATTCCTATGTAAAATAACAAAGTCAAATTTCAAAATCAAATTCAAAAAATTTTAATCTATACTATCTGTCACCAGAAGGTATAAATTATGTAAACAAACGTTCAGAAGTTCCCAACATTTAGGTCAAAGAAAAAAAGTATTAATTTTTTAAATGATATTATTAAAGGAATTGCTGCAAGTATCCGTAGAAAAATACAAATAAAAATAGAAATAATCATGATATTGTTATTATTCATCCATTCCATTATTACACAAATACACAGTAACAAATAACAAAAACGATAAAATTACGGCAATAATTAACAAAACTAACAACAGTAACAAAATGATAATGAAAAAATAACAAAATTAATAATAACAACAAAATCCGCGATTTTAATAAAGAAATGAAACATATTCGTGCATATTCAAAACTCGAATGACGCTTATTTCAAAATAGCGAACCGAAATTTTACATTCCCTGAGATCGGCGCGTCCCAGTCACTCTTGTGTAGTTCACGAGCGATGAACGAATAGGAAACGTATCTTTGCACTGAACTAAAACAAACGTTTCCGAGCGCTATCTGTTAATCGGTCTCGGTCAGTATAATAATTAAGTCAGTAATAGTTCACCTACTGGTACTACTCACGACTTGTCAACCGATGAGTCCGACGATCACCGCTCCCGCTCGGTGCTCACTGCCCTGCGTTAGCTGTTAGCACATGTTAAACTGAGAGCTGATAAGGCGATTTATAATTTATTGTAATGTAGTAACGACTATTTTCCTTATTAAAATAGTAAGGAGTATTAAGACGTATTTAGTACAAAACAAATGAGTTACATTTTTTATTCCGTTATTACTTATTAAGTATATTAGTTTGTTTCTGAAATTGAGATTGCGCACCGATTCTAAAATTTAAGAAAGTAAATATTGTTAAATTGTATTATACACGAAGTACATAGACTTTTTTTATATAGATATATTTTGTTTTTAAAGGAAATATTTTTTAATAAGTAAATTTCATATTTTTCATATTTATCAACTAAAATAATAAGATAAAGACTAGTAATTATTTTTCTCAGTACTTGTATTTTGATCCAGAGATTTCAGTGTTTGTGTGTGTGGTTGTGTCTACATACACATATATATATATATGATTACTTTCAATATTTTTTATTTTATAAATAATATTTTTAATAATGTCTCAAATAAGATAAAAAAGAAGTATAATATAGTTTCATTTTAAAGAAGGGAAAAATGAAACCGTATGTAAATTTTAATCATTAATATTACATACAGACACTCCAATTTTATTTATTTGTATAGATGTATAATAGATAAATATATGTTTATGACAATCATTACACATTGGGCAAAATTAGACACATAATTAAAATGTCCATTTCACCAATCACTATAAGGACACAAATAATGACCGATTTCTAACAACTGAACTTCTGACAGAATAGAGCTAATAGAACTAATAGAACGAACTAGTTCACTAGGTACCTATCCAAAATGAACAAGTACGGAGCGCTCTTTTAATTGAACGAGTAAGCACAAGACTAGTCCCTGTACCACGAAGCACAAACGATAGTTAACAAATAATATTAGACTAAATTAAAAAGGCCGTTATTACTTTCATATAACCCGTATATATTTTTATTTCGATTAAATATGGTCAGTTTATTATAATATTGTCACGCAGTAAAAATATTTTCTTGGTAAAATAAGTTTGTTTACAAAAATTATACCTTCTCGTGACGGGAAGTATAGTTCCTTATACTTAGTATCCTTACAAAAAAAATCGAATGTCGATTTTCAAGGGTGATATATCGAATCACTGAGTCGATCCAGTGATATACATCGATATAAAATCGATTATTTGGGCTTGAAAAATCGATTATTCGATTAATCGATCTCAGATCACCATCCCTAGTCGGAAGTGACAAACTGACAATTGACACTTGAAGATATTGTTATTGTTATTGTCAATAAAAATTAAGAAAATAAACATTTCACCGACAATTTACTAGCCAGAAATATATTTTAATTATTTGGTACTTTATAAAATAAGTTACCCTATGTATCTCGTAGCGATCAAAAGTGAATTAAAATAATAATAATTATTATAGAATGACAATTATTTTTAGAATTATGAAAACAAAACAAGAGTAACTACCTATATAAACACATCCTGCTACTTTTTAAAGGACGCGACGCACCGACCGCTGCAATGCTTGATAACCCTCAAACCGATATACATCTTCACAACTTTTCTCCTCGACACGATCTAGAAGTAAAAATATTTTGTGGTGAGGCATCACGATCATCTTGATCTATCTAACCACTAAGATTAACAATTTGTTGTAGTATAAGATTAACAACACCTATGGGTCTGAATACTTGCAAACTCCAGGGTCAGTTGTTGTAAGGAACTAGTGTTAGAAGTTGTTTGGAGTATGGCCTCAAAATTAAGCATCATTTGCATAACATTGGCATCAAGTGATTTTTGTGTAGAAATAATATCTGAATAAGTTGCTATTGCAATAATTGTATTGTGAATTACTAATAAGTCAACCAGTAACTACCAAAATTTAGTTTTAATAATAAACACTATAATTATCCACACACTATATGCAAAAATGCATATTGAAAATTAATGATTTAAACTGTAAATAAATTGCAAATACTAATAAAAAAATAGAACATTATAAACATAACATGTTTACACTAACTTGGCACCCATTGGCTTTTCCATCTTATCAAAAAGATAAGACATACATAACTAGCCATGCAGCATATTTTTTTGCAATGTCCCAAATTTTAAATGGGACCCTATCATTCTGATTGTTAAAATGTAATTAAAATTGATTCAGTATTTTGTTACGCCATTAAAGTAGAAAATAATTTTTCTACTTGAAAACATTCTATAATAAAATCAATTTGCTACCAATAAAATATATTCTTAGACTTTTACATTTACAATGATTCATTTGATGTTTTGTTAATAATTTGATGATTATTTAGCAAGAAAAAGGATGCCAAAACTCCAGTGGAAGGTTTTGGTCAAAGAATTAAGAATGTCGCATTGGTTCATTACAAAGGAATACTTGGAAGCTTATTAACCATAGCACTGACAGTATGGCAACCGGAAAGAGGAAAGGTATTATATAATACATATCTTTACACCGAGGCCCTTGCAGGTTAGACAGAGAGTATCAAATGCTAACTTACTTATTACTCTCTTCTTACAATCACACTGCTTTCGGAGACTTTTGACTCTACTTGAGCTTTTCAAAAATATTTTTTAATAATTTGTTTTGTAGTGGTATAGTAATGTTGTATGTTTTGTAGTATGTCAGGAGTGTGGGACGGAAGTTGGAAAGATTACCAAAATTAAATATAAACCGTACATAATGTGTATTTGATTTTTTTTAATATTCACAAATGCAAAAAAATACATAGTAATGAAGTAATTATCATAAATTTTATAACATTGGTTAATCTATATCACCTTATTTGTCCTAGTCTAACCCTGTTTCTAGTTCTGAAAATGGTTCAGTTGCGAAGCGAAACACGAGTTGAGAGTAAATTGTATTGCACTACAACCACGGTTTATTAGCGGGAGTTGACAAAAAAATATGGACCCCTGCAAAGTAACACCTGAAGGTATTAATTTATTATTTATGGAGAAAGAAGATAAATAAAAACCAATTATATTTCAGCACGATATAACGGTTAAATGCATGTGGATATGGATGACTATATTCTTTTTTATACAACCTGCAAACGTGCCAGTCACTGGCATTATTCCAGTGTTCCTTCTACCAATGACAGGAGCTATGAGCAGCGTGACCACTTGCAAGTGTTTTTTCAATGTAAGTTTTTTTTATTGGCTGTAAATCTATGTTATATTTGAACAAATAGCAGTTAGTCTAACACCACTGACCAATCAAGAAGCTCCGACTCGATTCATAATGGGGATAGACATTTGTTTGATTATCTTTAATGTTCCTCTTTCCGGATTTGGCTCCTTATAGTATTCAGAAATGTTATTAACAAACTTTGAGGATTGTCATTGTTATTTTCCTTAAGTAATGTAATGATAGGATGTGACAAAAATGTGACAAAAATGATAACAGCTATTGCCTGTAGTTCGATTTGTGACCGATGAGACGATGGATTTCCTGTCTGTCACATCATAAGACCTAACTACCTAGCTGATGATACAGCTAATCATGGAGATGGTGTGGTGTATTGGTGGAAATATAGCCCTACAATTCCCTGCATTTTAAATCTGTAATATCTTTAAATATATAAATTCAAATTTCTTCATGCTGTACAGGGCCATATTGATCTTTATTAAATACACAATGTGTTTAAGATACTTAATTGGATAAAGGTTTATGCTGTGTTGATTAAAATCGCTTCGTAAACAAGCTATTATTTTTAGTAATTAGTAAGTAAAGGAAGTGAAAGTAAAGAAATGTATAATAAATAATAGTTAAAAAAAAACTAAAAAACGTGCTTTTATTGCTAGTACAACTAAAAACTAGAAAATAATTCTAAGTTATGAAGAGTTCATGTTACAGGGGGAGAAAACCAAACTTAAGGTTTTAACAAAATAATTTAATTCAGAGTAAAAATAAATATGTTAAATGAATAAAATATATTAACTAATGTCTTGGCTATAAGATAACTACGCACCTACAACATCTATTGGCCACAGGTCGCTTATCACTTACCACGGTAGTCTCTTACCACTAAGGTAGTCGTGTGTCTTTACGATTTTTCTTTTTAATCCCATTTTTTTTAGGATATACAACCACGTTTTGGATACTTTATTTTATACATTTCTAAGATAAAAGTCTAACACAAAAGTAGCCTAAGTTACTCCTTATTATATCAGCTATCTGCAAAATCAGTCCAACCAGTCAGACAGGCAGACAGGACAAAAATTGTAAAAAATATTATTTTGGTATATCCATCTTATATACATACATGTATTTAGTTGAAAGCGTTTATTCTAATATTACAGACATTTCAATTATTTATAAATATTATATTATATATAAATTGACTATTATTGCTATTTTTACATAATATTACTAGCCGACCCGTGCCCACTTCGTTGAGCGTTATATTTTTTGTCATGTAACTATGTTATGAAGTTTTTAATAGATACTAAGTTTTATCCGGTTCATTGTTTAGAATTAGCCGTTATTTGATGTTTTTATTTAATTATTTTATACTTTACTAAAAAAAAGTAGCCTAAGCTATTCCTTATCACATCAGCTGTCTGCCAGTGTAAGTAGCGTTAAAATCGGTCCAGCCATTTCAGAAATTTGCCGGTACAGACATACAGGCAGAAATCTAAAAAGTATTATTATGCTATATATGCACCTATTAATATACATGCATTTAGTAAAATTTAGTTACTAAGACCGTTAGCCACGTGGGGTCCAGGGTTCAATTCCCAGGTCGGGCAACTTTTCTTAAATGTTTTTCAGATTTTTCTGAATAAGCATTACATTGCCCGGGA
>DVZL01007517.1:0-10708 GCA_018236625.1 Lasaia peninsularis
GCTGCGAAAACGGTTCAAGATACCAAAAATATATGTATGAAAGAATTATTTCTCTTAAAATTATCTACAAAAATGTCTGCGACCGTACATGGCTATCTTTTAAGATTAACTTACTAGAACCATTTTTATGGTAATCAAATGTGGTCGAAATTAATGCGATGCCCAAATAAACTATTCCACGCGGACGAAGTCGCGGCCACAGCTAGTATCAAATAATAAGAAACATGTTGGTTATTAAAAAAAGCAAAGTACTTTCACGCCTATTATCCCCGAAGTGGTTGGTAGAGGTGTGCTAGTATATTAACGACTCGTAAGTCCAGTAGATGTACTAGAACACCCACGATTAGCCAAGGTACTAGGGGCCCATGATGTGATAAGTGGCAGGCTTATCGCCACTTCAGGTACATTCCAATCCCTAGCGATGTAATGCTTACCTACTCAGAATAATCTCAAAAACATTTAAGAAAAGTTGCCCGACCTGGTTGATTGAACCCGGGAGCCTACGCCATACCGTTATTGGTTATTATGTAACAAATTTATTTGAAGTCAACAATTTTTTGGTAAAGGATGTGAGAGCCTGTCAGATACGATAGTCAAAGAGACAAAAGAGAGGGAGAGAGAGAGACTGACAATGATGTCTGGATTAACCATTATTTTTAAAGGTTGGTAATTTCAAGTTGGCAACGCACCTTTAAAACTAATGTATCTATAGGTGACGTGTGTTAGGAACTTCAGTTACGTCTTTAATTACTTTACGATTTGTCCCCTAGTAAGCTTGAATATTGAATAAAAATATAATTTCTCACATATTTCAACTGTAATAGCAATAGTGCTTGTCATATTACAATTCCAATAGGAGGAAAAAAATTATCTTATGCCTTCACCAATTAGGTATGTTTAACTAGTGCCAAAAATTTGAGATTATCTAGTAGGTATCAGATTTGAGTGATGAACAAAACATATAATAATAATACTGTTCGTGGCATCTATAAATCGTTTGCTTTATTTAGTATACAAAGACAACATATTGAATAATTATATTGTACACACTATCAGTTACAAAAGTAGACATAGACTGTCATATAAAATTTCACTCAAAATCAACGTTAAAACATTTGAATGAATCATCTAGTAGCTATTACGTGTTTTCACAAATGAAATTCAGGTTCTAGCTATTCCAAATAGGCAAAAATAACATTAGAATTAAGGAAGCAACTAAATTAACAAGTAAGAAATTTATTTTAAAGTACGCATGCAAATAAGAAGGCTTTGTATTTGTTGAGTTTTCACTGGCTCTGAGCTTTTAAGTGAATTATTATTTCACATAGTATTGCTAAAAATACATCTTCAAATTGGAAAATTATTATTACAAATTGGCAACACGAAAAAATAAGAGCGTTGTTAAATACCAATCCAGGCAAGCGGTTCTAGATCTACTATCTAATATATTTTAATGGTGAGTTTTAGAAATCTAAAAAGAGAAATAATTATTTGTACTACATTTAAAAGCAAATAAATATAAAAAGCATACATTGAATGGTTATTTATCTAAAATTAACCACGTGGTGTAGTTCCCAAGATACAGACTGCTCTGAACTAAACACTTAACACTCGAGTTACCTTTTTGTAAAGCATGATATGGTTCTATATGGTTATGAGATACTTGAAACTATTAGACTTCATTTTAACAAGGACTTAGTTTTTTATGTTGTAACTAGGAGCAGGTTCGATGTACTTGCATTTATTATTCTAGAATCTGGACTGTCTTTTGGACCAAACTTCTAATGGTTCCTACAAAATTATAAAGTAATATTGAACCCAACGGGTAGCGACATCTATTCGAAAGATTAGTGTAACTTAGGCCCGGCAACTTGCTTCTTAGTTAAACCATCTAAAAACTTTCCACATGGGTCTTTCAGATAATTAATGTATTAACATTGTAATCAAGTCCCAAGAAAGTCGAGTTTCGAAGTTTATCCTATATATTACTTGATTGCGAACATTAAAAAAGGACAGACTAATTTAAGACCAAGTATCTGGGTGACTGAGCTTTGCTCGGTGTTTTTTTTAGTACATCATGTTTTTGTGGAACAATATTTACTTATAACCGAGATTTGAACCCGGGTTTACTGCGTTTCAAGGCGCCTGATTTCCCGACCGAGCTATTTTAACTTCGTAAATGGGTAACCAGGCAACCGCTGTTATTAATAAAAATATCTTAGTAATAAAACTTAAGTAAGCCTATCTCTAATTATAGATAGGTTATTGAAAACGGCCATAAAATGACATTTTCTGAAAATGAGACCCAGCTAGATAGTTTTATCGCCCACGAAACCCCCTAATAACAAAATTTCAAGAAAATCGTTTGAGCCGATTCCGAGATCGTTGATACAAGTTATACAAGAATTGCTCGATCAAAGGTATTAGATAGGTAGATGTTAACATTAATCTGGGTATATTCTGAGTAATGATAACCTTGATGGTCCTACAATCTGGAGTAAAAGGTCACGTGTACAAGTTTTTAGATATATATCTTCACGCTAAGGCTCTTTCAGGGTAAACAGATAGTCACGATTCCTATATTTGTTATTCTCTCGATACAAACACTTTGGTTTAGAAGACTCTTGACACTTCGGATAACACATATTTTCTTTAGTTTTTTTTTATATTTTTTTAATACGTGAAATTTTTACATTATCGAAATATATGTATAGTTTAAAGTTAAAAGCAGTAGTTTACATCATCATCCTACAAGTAATAATTCAGACTGTTTGATGTAGAGGGTAGATATAGTACCTACTTTCCTATTCTTAAGTGAAGTACACTTGGACCAAAGAGACCATTGACATGAAATCAATAGCAAGCAAGCGATATCAAGGATTAAGATCGCGTCTATGGCGTAACGGTATGGCTGTCGCCTGTTGAGACCGTTAGCCGCGTAGGGTCCCGGGTTCAATTCCCACGCCGGGCATCTTTTCTTAAATGTTTTTCAGACTATTCTGAGTAAGCATTATATTGCCCGGGATTGGAATGTGCCTGAAGTCGCGATAGGCTTGCCACGTCCTATCACATCTCTGCCTACCCCTTCAGGGATAATAGGCGTGAAGGTAGGTTTTTAAGATGAGTCTGCCGACTGTAATGAACCCTGCTATCATATTTCTCGACGCCATATTTCTACAATAAATATAGAATCAAGATAAAATTAATAAGGCCGCTTCACGCGTTTTGCTTAGGTTTATATTTGCTTGTGAATATTCTTACGTCATAGCCGGCTTATCCGCTAGACAATGGGGCATCTATTTCGCAACGCTTGTGCGTTCCCGATTATAGGAAATGGTGCAGTGTGGTACTTGCATCGAATATCGCGAAGGCCGCCATTCGCATACAAAGTTTATAGCCGATGATCTCATCAAAAGGACCGCTGACATAAATCGCGCTATATGCAGCTTCTGAAGTGCCGTACACTCGCGATTGTTACTCCGAAGCAAAGAAATAGCCCGTTAAAGAGTAGTTCCCCGCAGGAATTCCTTGGTATCGAAACTCACCGTGAATACTGAATTATAATTTTACTATTAATTATAACCGCGTTTCCTTTTCGGCAATGGTACAAGTTTATACACGCATTATTATTAATATTCATAACTTTTTAAGGCTAAGCTCTGGCGAGTGTGGTAGTAGTAGGTCTTCATAAAAATACCTTTACGAAATTTATTTCCGTCTAGTCTTCTTAACAGAAGAATAAGTTCTTCTACTACTGTCTTTACTTGGAACAGCCGATCATCTGTATAGACTACGATTGTATCTTACTATTGGGAAAGTTATGTGGTTATTGATTGTTATAGCAAATAATAATAACAACCTAATATAGAAGTATTTGTAAAATGCGTTTATAAACTTTGGAAAGAAATCAACAAACATTTTCTGAAGCCGTTTTTCTCAGTTGCGTATAAAGAGCGTCATTTTGGCAATTTTGGGTGAAATGCAAGATGCATATTCTCTAAGCGTAGTTAAATATTGTATCTAATCAAAATAAGAACTGTAAAAAATAAGTTGCAAAATGCTTTATCACGAGAAAGCCATAAATCTTTTCTACACCAAATGTAGAAAATAAGAATTCTAAGTCTTTATCAATCTCTTATTAATATTTTCTTTTTTTGTCTAGGATCTCTGTCAATGTCCGTTGGCGTCGGCGTCGGCTGCGGTTCCTCGAATCCCTTGGACTGGACAGGCCAAGTCACAGTACGTAAAAAGCGCAAACCGTACTCCAAGTTCCAAACCCTCGAATTAGAGAAAGAGTTCCTTTTTAACGCTTACGTGTCAAAACAAAAGAGATGGGAGCTGGCACGAAACCTCAACCTTACGGAGAGACAAGTCAAGATATGGTTTCAGAACAGGCGGATGAAAAATAAAAAGAATTCACAGCGGCAAGCGGCTCAAGCGGCGCAGAATAATAATAATAACTCAAATGCGAACAACCACAACCACCACGCTGGTCACCACCACGCACCGCACCACGTGGCACTGCACCACGCGCCGCCCACCAAGCATCATCAGTGACCCGCGCCCTTCTCTGGGACTTATCCCCTTCATCACGGTATAGCTAGCTAAATCTGAGGAAGGAAAGTTCCACAAGACTTAAAAGTGCGTGTTCGAAGGTTGAGTTGTTATCTTGTAGACAATGGTTTGAAGTGCTGTACCGTTTTGTACGTAATAGACGCTTTCCGGACAGACCCGGTGCGACGCAAGTCCCAGAGAATCTCATAGTAAGATAGTTATTGTGTTGTCGAATTGTGTATAGTATTACATAAAGTTCTGTAATTTTACACGAAGTATGCGAGTAAATAACGATAATCGATATAGTGTTTAAAATTATTAAATTCGTGAATCAATTATGACTAATTTTAGATAGTTTATTGAAAGTGAATCTTTGTATAATATTTTGTGAGACTGCTTTATTGTTGTACTCGTATCAATGTTCGGAGGATGGTTGAATTGATCAGTTAACTTTTATTTTCGTTACCAAATTGTTAAATTACTCAGGTCGCTTTGGTGGCAGTTGTATGTATCTTACTTACTTGTATGATGAGAATAGGTTTAGTAGCAGTCAAGACAGCAAGTGTAGCTGGCTAAGTGTACCTATTTTAAGGAGGTAGTATCGACGTTGCTTATCCCCTCATATTTAAGATGGTGGAAACTTCATTATGATCAAATATTTATTACTGTTTAATTTGTCTTATGTCATTATTCGTAAATTTTGTTATAAATTATGGATTTCTGAAAAGCTTTAACTCGGTTCCAGTAGAATTATACATTAAGTTACTGTTATGACTTTTTTGAAACTATTAAAGTTGATGTTATAATCAATTTAATTAGGTAATATGGGCGAGTGCATTAAAACTGTCCGCATATGAAATTGTACGGTTTGCTTAAGCCTGTCTATTGCTTTTTATTTTTGTTTTAGTTAAATATTTTATTATTTATTTATACATTGTAATAAAACAGTTGTATCTCAGTCTAGTACATCGAAATTGTAAACGTTAGGTGTTTTTGTACAGTAATTTGAGGTTTTGGTATAGTAGTTAGCTGTCGGACGTCTAGTATCATAAAGTCATCCAAGTCTTAGAGTATTCTAATATTAACTTCCTACTTTATCCTATATTTATGTAATAAATGTTCTATCTTAAAACTAGAGGTTTACTTGGTCTATTGCATAAAATCTATATTGTTCTTTTAATATCACTAAGATGTTTTGTACAGTGGCGACCTCGTCTAGGTGACCGAATTTTTACATAAGCGCATCGCGTTTTCAGTCAGTACGAAACAAAGTTATATTTTTTGTGGTTATGTTACTAATTACCATCGATATCTTGGAATAAAGAAAGCACAGCGTGTTCATTAAACACCATATTTTGGATAGAGCTGCGTATAGTAAGCTTAGAAATAATCCAACAACGCATTCTGTGTTTTCTAGTCCTATACTATAAATATTTTGTATATGAAGTACAATCCCGTAGATAACTCTTTCATATTATTGACAAATGTCTCCTATGATAAGTGTAGTTCTTAATAAACGTTATATTTATTTTCCATAACATGCCACAATAAAAATGTGATTTTACAAAACCTATCATATCTTATAGCCAAAATAGTCAGAAATATATTTACTTAAATATTAGTTTTTACTTTTCGGTTATTTACGAAATATACATACACTATACTACTTATGAAATAAAAAAAAAAATATTATGGCTATATATGATATGACAGTAACTATTCGAAAATATTTACAGACAGGTACAAAAGTGTTTTTTTCTGGAGGTAAGATTTGGTCCTTATTTGTTGGAATCGACTGTGTTGACTTCTTCGTGAAATTTTTTCGTCTTGAAAAATATTTGAGTAAAATAAAACATCTGAACATCTTTTGTTAATGGGTTAAGACGAAAATTGTAATAAGGTCATGTCTTTTTTAATTCAGTATGTAAAAAAAATATTTTAACATTGAATATATGAAAGGTAACATTTAACAAAAAATCTTTAGTTATTTTTTTAAGGATTGGAAATATTTTTGTACCTCACTGTACATTTCTTAAATATTCTCTGGTTTGCTTATTATGGTTGTATCTATTTAAATACATTTAAATTTTAAAGTGATTTATATTCGAAAAGCGACTTTTAATAATTTAAAATATAAAATTATTCATTGGCATCGTACTTATGACAGTCAGTAGTAGCTTACTCTTTACAAAAAGAAAATATTACTTATGAAATTATTTAAGAGTTGCATTTTCAAATATGTGTACGTTAGGTAGATTACAAGTAGCGCCATACCTTTACCATATTATTTAAATAAAGGTCTCGTAACTATCATTGTACAGATAATTTAATGTAGAAAAATCCACGCCAGAAAGTGTGAAGCTAAGTAATACTATATAATTAAAAATAAATGTGCTCTCGACAGTTTTATGACGAATTTAGAAAAAAAATGTATGAAAGGAAAAAGATTAAATATTTCGTCGTGTCCTTTTTTATTTTCTTTTGACGATATTATGTTAGCCTTTAACATTATATTCCTTAAACCGTCTCCTTGCTTGCCTAAGCTACCAACCAACCGCGAGGTTCGGGTTCAATTCCCGACGAGTACAGACATTTGTGTGATGAACATAGATGTCTGTATTTCAGGGTCTGGGTGTTTACTGAATTTATTCTGGTATCTATTTAAGTGTTTCTATGTATTAGTATTGTTGTCTAGCACCCATAACACAAGCGTACAATTTGCTTAATTTGGGGTTAGATCAATTTGTGTACATTATCAAAGAATATTCTTGGAGTAATAGTAAGCTGAGTTATCAACAAGTTGGAGAAGCAGCAAGGTAAATACGACATACTGATAATACGGTATTAAAATTATTCAACGAGTATGCCTCTTACGACAACATATCTCATCAAAGAAGCAATACAAAGTCAAAAATGTGTAATATGAAGAGGTTTTATTGCAACTGTATTACTAAACTGATTTTGATCAAATATTTTAACTAACTATGAATTGGTCTGATTGAAAATATAGTTAAGATTTTTCACTAAAATCTTAGTCAATAAGGAAAATCTAAATTTATATGCAGACGAAGGCAACTTAGTGTTATAATATATTATATGAAATGTAATTATGTTAGATTTCTAGAAGACGTTTAACGTAGAGGAAACTAAGTATGCAGGGGTTGTGCCACTTGGTACAATATATAATTTTTTTTAATGATAATGAAAGGCAAACAATCAGACGGATTTCCTGATGGTAAGAAATACACGTCGCCTATAAACACCAAATGTGAAAATGGTGCGTTTCCAACCTGAGGCTGGGTTGGTAAGCCTCTTATGTGAGCAAGTTTACCGGCTACCCTACTCTCCGAACCAGAACACGACAATGGCGAGCACTGCCGCTATTGTGGCAGGAATAGGTAAGGCGGTAGTAACAATCCGGGCGTGTCATTGCAAGACTCTACCACGGTCTGTCACGGTGTTGGTGACAATAGACCTTGTGATCGCCTCTTACGAGCTGCCTGGGTCGAAGACAGTTGGCCTATTTTACAACGGAACCCGGACTAACACGGTTCAAGAGTCTTCGAAACCGACGTTTTTGTATGAAGAGAGTAATTAATGTTAAGGAAGCTAGGAAACGTAAGGGTGCTCTCTGTTTTCTGGCAAGTGATCTGATGTGAAAATACGTATGTACGTATGTAGACTCATACATAATTCCTATTTTATAAAACGGGATTACTTATTTCGGACCAAGACACAGACAATATCTTGTTGTAAGTTAGAAACTTCATAGGAACTATAAATATTAAAACATACGCGGAAATATATCTCCTTTCAAATACATTATGTATTATTTATTTATTTGTTCCACAACCGGGTTATGGTATTAGTGTAATAACAATTTAGTTGCTCGTTCGCCCGTGGGTGTAGGTAGTGTTAGATTTTGACGCACGAAATACCGGGTTCGATTTCCAAAAATGGCAACTTGTTCTGTGAGTTTTTTCTGTTTCCCTGAATTACATAACGTCCCCCTCGTTTGGGTTTGTGCCCGATATACCGACGGACTTGCGACCTGCTACATTAAAGGATCTAATATAACCTGCCTCTGTCGTAATATATAAGCGTGATGATATTTTTTATTTATCATTCATATTAAGTTGCTCTAGCACTTTACACATAAATACTGGTGCATTTTTTACTCGATAATAAGATTTATTTACTCATTACACTATCTGTTCGCCCCGATCCATCAAAGAAGGAGGAGGAAGTGACAATTCATTTTTTTTTTGTAAATTCTTCCCATTTAGGGAAAGGCAAGGGAACTTTGTTCATACAGCCTAGTCTTAGGTATTTTATTTTTTCAATAATGATGGTATATCCATTGAAGATGAGGGTGATGAGATGATTCCATGGAAAATGAGATTACGGACTTCTGGTAAAGCTGTGGGAACTTTACCAGAAATTTTGTGGAATTGTGGCGGGAACACGAAACGACACTTTTCACTGCCAGATATCACATATCTTCACTAATGCACATTATTAAACGTTTTTTGATAAAAACCCCACCATTTTTAAAAATAAAACACTAATAAAGCACATTGTTTGAGAAATAATATCTCACAGTGAACCGCTCCGTTCCGCGTTCCCACCAAAACTCAGTTTCCTTCTTATGGAAAATGTATATATAGGCTATGACTTCAGCGACATAATGCATACTTCTTTATCGACTTTGAAAGTTATAGACGAAGAGCTATTCGTTTTTTTTTTGTATTTCATAATAATACTGACTTTAAGATTGTCGTTTGTCATAATAAATTAGAAGGTACGATATATGTCTGAAGCATGCGCCATGTCTTAGAATATATTGGTATTTGGTATATATATACCTACAAGGTGTGAGTAGTAAGCGAAATTTATGGAAACGTATGTACTTATAGTACTTAGTTATAATAATAGTAGACAGTTAATAGCAAAACAAAAACTAATTTTTATAGTTAAGAAATTTTGCGACATTGTTATATGACTATAAAATAGTTTCATTTTACCTAGTAAAAATGATAATGGAGGGTTTGGAAAAACACTCGTAATATTATGTACTCTTAAGAGATGATTTTAACGTTTTAACCAAATTGTGACCAAAGACCAAAGTGAAATTTATAATTACAAAATTGAGTTTTTAACTCAAATCACTATGTGCAGTCTAAAAAGCATGTAGGTTGTAGGTATCGATAAGTATATATTTTTAAATTCCCAGTAAATTTTATAAAAACAAGACTCAAAAAATCACTTTTTTTAGTCTAAAGTAATAACAAACCGCTAATAGGGATTAGGCATGTATGTAGGTATTTATATGTTAAGGGTCCCTGTCAAATTTTGCTGCAATGAATACCTACGAAAAATCACTAATCGATTTATGCATTAATTACATCTCGACCTATGTTAATTGCCTAACTATATACCTACCTATGTTATTATTTTATATAAGTAGTATTTTCGTACAAATATATTTTTATCTTTGGGGCGTCCACACAGTAATCTTTGACAATTTTTTTCCTTCGTTATCAATGTTCTATGATTTGACTATTTCGCAAAATTTAAACTCTAAAAAAATGTTCGCATTTTTCTCCCATACAATTAAAACAAAATTGAATTACTATATCTAGATTTACTTACCTAAAAAACATATTATAAAGAGGTGTCCTTTTATCTACTACTTATTTAAAACCTACTTACATTTTGACAAAACGTTACATTATGTTTTTTTTTTTAAATAATGATGTCGATCTGGTCTTTCCAAATCTGAAAGAAACCTCAGAATTCAAGCCATTTTGTTAAAAGTTCTTTAAATTAATTTTATTATATTTTTGTTAAATATATTAGAGTTATGGCATTAAGCAAGAGACTATTTTAATGACCGTTTTGTATTGCAAAATTGACAGAGACTTTCAAACAATTTCATAGGGATTGTAGTTTTTTTTTTTAATTTTGTATCGCAAACTTCCAATAAAGCAAAAGTGGGCGTAAAATTACCGTGGGAGGAAAACATTTATACGTATCCGCAAATTGAAACTAAAAACCAAGGTACCTACACTAATGGTCTATAACATACCTACCTTTAAAAGTTTGTATGAATGTAGTAATAAATCATACACAAAGGTATACCTATAGGCTACAG
>DVZL01007518.1:0-10708 GCA_018236625.1 Lasaia peninsularis
GTTTTTTTTATGATATTGGAAGGCAAACAAGCAGACGGATTTCCTGATGATAAGAAATACACGTCGCCTATAGACACTAAAGGTGGAAACGGTGCGTTGCCAACCTGAGGCTGGGGCTCCTTTTATTTAATTTTACAAAATAATAGCAAGTCGGCACGCGTGCCCTACCTTTTTTTCCAATTCGACGTATCCATTCCTGTTTTTTCAAAACGCGCGCCATTTTCCGTCCCTATTTTCATAGTTTCGTGATAGGAGGCACGCATGTCTATACAGATTAAATAATATATTAAAAAATCCATACCTAAAATATATTTAGGTAAACCCCTAAACTTTTTACTTCCGTTTCTTTTCCGAATAATGTAATTTGTGATTATTTAAGGGATATATGTTTTATTTAAGAGTTGGCAAAACGGCAGTGACGCCAGATAACCATTTTCAATCAGTTGACACATAATATTACGAGTATAAAAAGTCTATATTAAATTTTATTTGGTTTTTTTTATCACTTCTTCTTAGCCTTAACTCGTATTATATCATGATGATATCGGGGTCTAGTAACTAATGTCGGCTACTTAATCTAGGGGATTTGACCATAGCGCTAGTTTTTACACAGCGTGACTGCCATCTGACCTCTACAACCCAGAAAGGGAAGTCGGCACAATGCTAGATTAGGTTGTATTCATATACATCGCTTTTACTTCTCACACTAGAATATATTAAAAACCAAGATTTTTAACCAGTGTGTGCTACCAGTGATGACCTACGGTGCTGAGACGTGGTCTCTAACTATGGGTCTCATAAAAAAGCTCAGAGTCACACAGCGAGCTATGGAAAGGACTATGCTCGGCGTTTCTCTACGCGATCAAATCAGAAATGAGGAGATACGTGAACGAACCAAAGTCACCGACATAGCTTAGCGTGTTATCAAGCTGAAGAGGCAGTGGGCAGGGCACATACCTCGAAGAACCGATGGCCGATGGGGCAAGAAGGTTCTAGAGTGGAGACCACGCACCGGCAAGCGCAGCGTAGGACGTCCACCAACTAGATGGAGCGACGACATTGTGAAGATCGCAGGAACCCGCTGGATGCAGGCCGCCTTTGATCGGTCAAATTGGAAGTCGTTGAGAGAGGCCTATGTTCAGCAGTGGAAGTCCTATGGCTGAAATGATGATGATGATGATCACATCTCGGGACCAAATATCGGTGGCAAACCGTGGTTGCATATGTATCTTTGCCTAAAATATTCACCTTTATCAGTCTCAGCAGGGTTTTTGAAAAAATATGTCAATTATTTTAATGCCGAGCAGCATCTCAAGCGAGTGTTTGTTTATCACTAATACCGTGACTAGATGGTTGTGTGTTTCGATGAATTGTTTGTATTAATATCGCCACCTTGTGTGTTGCTGCTATAACGTCAGTGCTTGCTATAGTGTGTTATCACAATATTTAGCATATAAGTTATTCATAATCTCGAGAGCCTCAAACCATTTTGTCGTGGGAGAAAATAGATGTATTTATATGTTTGTAGGTGACACTTGTCCTGGCGTGAAGATACATAATATAATAATGAAACTATATAATTTTCTATTCTTTTACCTTAATAATAAAATATTTCACTATTCCCCTCCAAAAAATTTATGAAAAAATCATAAAATATTTTACTTGTAACAATATAATGAAATAAACAGATAAAGAACATTTATATAATATAGACTATAATGTATAGTATAGACTAAACATCTGTACAAATATTATATACAAACTAATTTTCAGGCAGTTCTGTTACCGCTAACTAAACTCATTTTAAGTTGTCATTTTCATTTTCAACGCTGGGGAAAGAAAGAGACGAAAGACTTGTAGTTCTATTAGATTATATTATAGTATATAATATTTATAAAGGCGGTTTGTCTATAATATCTCGAAGTATTATGGACAAAATGTCCATAAAAGATAAAGATTGACAAGTTATTGTGCTCTGATTAATTTGACATAACTAACATATTATATCTCTTTTGTTTTTATTTTGTTGGAAAAAGACGGAACATATCAAAATAAGTTTGGTCATCGTTCAGCAGAATTACTAGCATTGTCATTTTAGTTTCCAAGAAGGCAGATTCCACATTTATTTTCAGCTTCAGGTGAGCGACTTATCAATCCCTCAAGAAATCCATTTTTAGGTATCAATAAAAAAAGAATATTTAATTTTTTTTGTAGCTTACTATGTCGGTGAACTTCATAACGCCCGCACTTAGAATGAAAAAAAAAACGAAATATTTTTTTAAAATTTAATTTGTTTTTTTAACGACTTTTAAATTTAAAATCTTATTTTTGAAATGTTTTTTTAATGACACGCTCCAATGGTTCCGATGTGGAAAGAATGAAAGATTGACAAAACAGATACAATGCGAACGTGGATGGCTGTAGCCGTTGAGACTTAGGACATACCACGACCAAACTCGTGTTTTATCTGAGAGTCAAGAGTCTGAAATTGGCGTGTTTGTATGAAGTAATTTGGAGAAAGCAAGACGAGTAGGAATCGTGACATTTGACACTCAATAGGTACTCTCTGCCTACCCCACAAAGGATCTGACGTGAATATATGAATGTTGTTTGTTACGACGTCATTCTCATAATATATTTTGCATACGACTATAACCAACTAGTGAATTAGAAATTACAGAACACCCGCAAAACACCACATGGAACGGCAACGAAATAAAGATCAGGAAATTCCCGGGTATAAATAAATCATGCGGCGTTTCCACAGCGACATCTACTTGTCTATCTTTAGGAGAATTTTGCCAGAGTAAAATTTGATATTTATTGGCGTTTATTTAATACGATGTAAAAGGCACAATATTTAAAATGTTATGTTTCTACGCCATATAATCTATGTCGTAACCTGGCTATGCCCATGACTTCGCCCGAATCTTTATTTAATTATTTTATTTTATACATTTATAAAGTAAAAATCTAAAGTAAAGTAGCCTAAGCCATTCCTTATTAAAGCTCTCTGTGGGTGAAAGTCTTGTCCAAATCAATCCAACCTTTTCAGAGATTAGCGGGTCCAAACAGTCAGACAGGCTAAAATTCTAAAAAATCTTATTTTGGTACATGTACCTATGCGAGTCAGACTCGGAAATTACGCTTTTAAAAACGACCTATCAGCAATATTTAACATCTTATAGGGCCGGCTATCTCACTTTCACGTGACTGGTCTAGAAAGAGTTAGCAATACTACTTATCCGGAATAGTATAAGTATTATTGCTAGGAGTGTAATTTCCAGATATTATTTTAGTTTCATGGTTTTATCATTCTCCAACTATAATATAAAATAAAAATCGCGTTTTAAATATTTTAGTAGTATATAGCTTTCGCAATTCATTTAGCTTGCATTATTTAGCAATGTCGTGAATAGAACGAAATCATAAATATTTAATATGAGTTCAGTATCGCGATCTAAATAGGATAGCGACATCTATTGGTTGTTGGGAAAAAAATCGCAAAACTAAGGAAAAAATCTCGTCCGTTGTATGGGATTCTCCTTTTTTGATTGGATTTGGACTACTACAACAGCGATAATATAAAATATTACTCGATATGTCGTCTATAACTTCATATTACTGAATTCCAAATAAATTGGACATTGAAAGTTAGACAAGGCATACATCGTATTTGACGTATTTTTATTGCAACGCCATCTACCTTATTTGTTTCACCGTGCTCGCTGACTTCGCGAGACAGACGGGGCCGACGAGGCGGTGCGGTGAATAGTTACTAATATAGTCTGACGTCACAAAAGCAAGCACTTACCGAAAATATGAAATGTTAGCCTTTATACCCCAAAAGCGTCAATTAAGCAATATTATTATTTTTTCCTTTAAGGATTTTAATTATAAATGTTTTCCAATTCTATCAATAATAATCTAAATGACGCGTTCTAAACATTTTTTTTTACTTTTAATATATATATTTTTTTATTTTTCTATTTGTAATCTTAGATTGTGTCACGTCAACTTAAAACAGCTTGATGTTATTATGATAGGGCAAAATTTAAAGGTAAAACTAATCAAGAGGTCAAAAGTGTATTTCATCGGATTAAAAACCAATCAATCTAATTAACTGGTAAGCTAAAATCATTGAATTTACCGACGAACGTGCTGTAGAGCCACCGTGTTCTAAAAACGTTTTTTTTTAGTTTTAATTTATTATCTTTTATATTTATTTAATCTTAGATTTTTCCAAGTCAACTTAATCATAAAAAAGCTTAATGTTATCCTGACATGAAAAACAGGTACAAGGATAAATATAGTATATTTCATCAGGGATTAAAAACCAATCAATCTAATTAACTGGTAAGCTAAAATCATTGCATTTACCGATGAATGTGCTATAGAGCCACCGCATTAACCCCAACATGTCGGTCCTGATGGGCTCTACATCGCGCTGACAATTTGAATTGGTCGCAATTTCAACATGACTTCATATCAGGGACACATGTCCTTGATGTGATGCTTTATTCAGGGAAAATGTGATTTTACCTATTTCGAATAGAATTTAAAGTTTTTCAAGATACATCCTAATGTTGTGAAGTTTGGATTGATAATAAATACCAATCTGTTCTTTGTTTTCATCATTAATGCTTGGTGAAACGTATAAATATTGAAGAATTTAAAAAAATATTTTATTTTAAATCATCAGTTCCTACTAAATTCATCATATTTATAATAATTTGTATTACGTATTCAAATCGTTATTAAACTCATTAATGTTCCAATATATAATATAATTTACATTTTGTTAACAAAATAATTTTATTTTAAGGTCCCAGTTTCAATGAAAATTTTTATAACTCAAAAAATCTTTAGGTTTTATTTGTTTATTAACCTACGTTACGAACATTTGAATAAAAGATTAAATACTTATGTCTAAAACATACGACCAATTACTAAACTTTACATAGCAAGGGACAGTAGGAAGATCACCAAGATAGCTAGTTACTTAGATTTCATACTCTTGACAAATCAGATTGCTTACTAATGTCAAATTAAAAGTAAAACGTCATTAATGTTACCATACAACTATGGAGAGATACTCTCCATACATACAACAAAAAAAACTATTTTGTTAATAAAATTACTTTATTCAAAGTCACAAGGTCCTACAAAAGTATGCGTTTAAAGTTTCATGCAATAAAACTCATATTTCGTACTCTTGCCAACGCTGATTGCTACGTCACGGCACAACTTCATGTTAGAAAAGGAAGCAGATTTATCTTTTAAAGATAAAAAGATTCAACTTTGCGAAACAATTGTATTGCTGGTTGAAGAATTGTAACAACTGTTAGATATATATATATATTTGTATTAGTATTATAACATTTTTATTCTTTGTAATTTGTTTGTACATTTGTATTTTAAAATTTTCTATTCTTTGTAAATAACATTTTGTATAATAGGAATAAAGGCACTCGTCTGTCGCTTTAACATTTATTATATCTAAGTCTACTGTGATTCTTTCATTTAGTATTTAATAATAGATAAACTTGTGAATAGTTATGACATATTATAAGTTGTGAAATTTGAATTTAAAAAAAACGAGTGGGAGTCCGATTCATGCACGAAGGGTTCCGTTATCGATGAAATCGATAAAATATATTTCTTTTATTCTATTCTTAGTATTTATTGTTACAACGGCAACAGAAATACATTAAGTATATGTAAAATGTTTAACCGTCTAGCTACATATTATAGTTTATGAGATACAGCCCGGTCTTAGTCTTAGCTTAATAGATGGGGTTAAAGAACTATCACCTGTTGATGAAAAGGATGTTACGGGGTTTTTCAAGTTTAGTAGAAACTAGATCGTATTATTACGACGCGATCGCTATGACAGTACGCTCTGCTAAAGTAAGACCTTATATATCTAGCTCAAAATCATATATATCCTATGAGCCGGCCAAGTGCGAATAGGACTCGTACACGAAGGGTTCAACATCGAATCTTTTGTTTATAGAAACGGCAAAAATTGCCACGCTTTTTACATACATACATTGTATTGTAATTATTTCTTTTGAAGTCATATTTGGATATTCTGGATAATATTTCGTGCGACAGCTCGTCGTTACAGCAATCTATTTATGGAAAGCGACATCTAATGGTCGGGTCAGGTCATTCATTGAGTTAAACATTTAAGGAGGCTCCCATTCTCTTTAAATATTTTACTCGTTCTATATTTTAGTATTTGTTGTTACAGTGGCAACGTTCAATAAATCCGTTTTTGTCCTTTGATTACGAAACTTTAATAAGGTCCACTAAAAAAGACGAATTTAAAAGGTCCTTTGGAAGTCGGTTAAAAAGTTGCCCACCATCCACTTCAATAATAACGTCTCTCTGAAATACGTTGCCTCGGGTGTATTGTGTTTCTATTTTATAATTACTTCCCAAAACATTTCGGGACGAAGCCCTTATTGGAAAGAACTTTTCCAACTTTCAACCGGTTTAAATACCGACGCTAACAATGTGAACTTGTTTTCTTTAAGCTTATTCAAAAAATTAATTAAATTATAAAAGAAACTTCCCTTAGTGAATATTAATTGATGACTTTATAATTAGGGGCCTAAATATTAAATTTTTATTTTATGTGAAGATAAGACTCGATGGATTAATTGGTAATTTAAAATAATGAAAGAGATAATGGCTCGGTCGCTTAGGAGTACGCACTTCGGACTTCCATTTCAGTAGTCCAGGTTCAAATCAGGAAGGTTCAAACCAGGAAGGAAAACATTGCAAGCAAACCCGAGATTTGTGCCTTATTTGGCCCCACCTGTCTCACCATGGGACTTAATAAACCTTTGGCCCATAGCCAGATGCTTTTCTGCGTTGTTGTTGAGCGAGAACTCTTGATCCGTACATCCTCTTCCAGACTTGAAACCATCTTGAACATCCTACAACATTTCTTACCTTGCCCTTAAACAAGGGCACGATGATCGCACGCACTTGGAAAATGTAAAAAATCTTATTGGTACATGGCGGGGTTCAAAATAGCCCACTGAAGCTCTAAAAACCTTTCTATCCCCTTTATAACATTCTAAATTAGGTCGTAAAATATAACCTAGCCATACATTTTACTACCCACTTAAGTTATGAACTTATTTCGGAAAACAGAACAAATGCGTTACAAACTTTCTCCCAGTGGATCTTTATGGATTAAATTATATGCGCCTTGGGGCATGAAATGGAGACCTATTTTACTATTGGGACGACCAACGTTGTTGCTGTCAACCAAAAGGCTACGGCTATGAGAAATAATGTTTTCCTGAAAAGTAATCACAATATCGTGTTTTATGGAAATGTATAAATATATATTAGCGGAAATATTAAATATTTACACTTTGTTTTAAAAATAATATTTTTTAATATTAAATAAAATACCATCAAGCGCGTACCCTTGAAGGCACCGGTAGAGGTTTTATATATAATACTTTTGCAACAATGGTGAATACCCAAAAGGTAAAAAACGGAACCCTATTACTAAGACTATCTATCTGTCTGTCTGTCTGTCACTAGGCTGTATCTCAAACAGTAATAGCTCGACAGTTGAATTTTTCACAGATGATGTATTTCTGTTGCCACTATAACAACAAATACTAAAAACAGATTAAAAATAAATACGAGTAGGTATATAAAGGGTGCCTCCATACAACATGCGTGATTTTTTGGCGTCTTTATAGATAATGGTACAGAACCCGTTATGCTCGAGTCCGACTTGCATTTGACGGATTTTTTTAATTTTGCACCGACATTTTCTTTCAATCTCACTAAAACATATTTTTGAATATATCCTTATTAATACTATTGTCATGTAATACAAAGTAGGTTGATTGTCTGAAGGACGTACTCCACCACAAGTAATTTTCCTAATAGGATAAATAATAATGCCCAAGGATGTAACAGAAAAAAGATTAGAACTTTTTTCCTTTAATATAACATTTATACCATATTTTCTGCTTTGTACAATCTTTATACAATTCAGGTCGACACAAAAGATTTGACGAGGACTTATTACGTACCTAATCAGTTTTTTTTCTTCTCAGACTACATTGCTTTTCGGGCTATTAATACTGCGTGTGTTTTACATAAGAAAATAATCTTTATTTTTCGTAATAATTAGTGTTATTTTATTATTTGTAATGATATTATGATTTTATTTAATCTTATTAGTTATATATTATAACAAAGGCAGGTTTGTTACAACACTTATAGCTCGAGATCTGTGAGACCAATTTTCATGGTTTTTGATTCGTTAGATTTGTCTCCGCTCTGAAAAGCAAAACACATCTTAAAGACAAAGAAAACTGGCTGAATATATAATTATGAAATATGAATCATCTCCAATAAATGTTCATTTCTTTAGTACATGTCAAACATTCGTTATCCATCCTGTCAAATACTGTACTGATTTTTATAAAGGTAAAAATAATGTATTATCTGTATTTTTTTAAAATCAATTAACAAGGCTGAAAAGTGCATTAAGCATATACATAGAATTTCCTCAAATATGTAAGCGTGCGTTCAGAAATTTATTTTACGTAAATTTCTATTTTAAAAGACAATTACCAGGATTTATTCTACAGGTTAACGAAATAACATTTTTGTATTTTTTTTTAATTTTTATTCTCTCTCTACTTATTGTTCATCATTATAAAATCTTTGGGGTTAGATCAATTTGTGTAATTTGTACAGAAATATCTATCTATCTATCTAAAAAATGCTTGTATATATCTATCTATAATCATATTTATTTTGTATCATTATATTATGTTCATTAAAGCCTAAATTGATTCAGCTAAAAGGTAACACGACATTCATGACTGTTAGGCGGTATGAAGTTTGCCGGGTCAGCTAGCAAATAAATAAATAAGAAACCTGGCGTGGAGATACGTATGTATTATGTTGAGTTGGGTAAATAGATCGCGTTGCGGCTTTCGATTCACAGAAGATACTAGGTTTCACAACCGGCTACCTATACCTGTTTTGCGGTCCATGACATCAAATGTCTCCTTGTAGGTACAGTTATTGAAGTTCAAATCAAATTATCTTCATTGCAATACATGTCTTATAGATGTTATATATAGAAAGAAATATTCAATCTCCTTTAGTTTGTGAGAAACACAAGATTCGGGGGTATTGATCACAAGATATCAATGTTTTATTACAAAAAAATCTTAAGACTGTAATAATAATATTTACAATATTATATTATTGATTTAAAGATACAAATTGTTTTCGAAAATGGAATCTTTAATTTTATTTAGACAAAATAAATTTCTGAACGCACGCATAAATATTTGAGGAACTTCAATTTATCTGCTTAATGCACTTTTCAACTTTTTTAATTGATTTAAAATAAATACAAACAAAAGTTTATTCACGCTTTTAAATAGTTTACACAAATTAGATTTCTGAACGCATGCATAAATGTTCATTGTTTTTCTAATAATATTTGACATTTATTGTAAATGTCTACAAAGTAAAAAAAAAATAAACATTACTAGTTAACACAAAACACAAATACATGCAAATAAAAAAATGACAAAAAAACATCAATGCAAATAAATAAGAATTTATATAATATTAAAATAGCCGCTATAAAAACTTGTACTTTATAGATTTTTGTCTGTCTATCTGTTTGATTGTACCCGCTGGACTTTCACTGGCGGACAGCTGATTTGATGTGGAATGGCTTAGGCTACTTTTATTTTAGAAATGTATAAAATAACGTAAATTAATTAGCTTCCTCCACATTCATTACTCTCTTCACTCAAGCACGTATATCTTCTTCAATGTTAGTTTTATCCCGTATATCAGGAATATCAGGTCGGGGTCAGCTAACCAATCTAGGGGCTTTAATAGGGCACCAATTTTTACTTAAAGGGACTGCCATCTGACCTCTGCAACCTGGAATGGAAACTAGGCCAAAACCTAGAGTAAGTCGAATTTAATGAATCTGGGTTTCCTCACGATGTTTTCCTTCACCGTAAGAGAACCCAGAAAATGTACATAAGCTGGAGAAATTCATTGGTACATGGCGAGGTTCGAACTTGGACTACCCGAATGGAAGTCCGAAGCGCGTTTCGCTAGGCCACGGAGGCTTTATACAAACATGTATGTATCAGTTATAAAACATACTTTTATTTGAAAAAGCAATTTCGTATGAAAAGCTTTTAAAGAGAAAATGTAATCAAGGGAGGTAAAGCGATAGCGATATGTAATTTCCTTTTAACTTTATCCTCATATCATTGGTAAAAACATTTGATGAGTCACGCGTCTCTTAAAATAAACATATTTAAAAAAAATAAAACCGTCAAGTGCGAGTAGGACTCGGACAAAAAGGGTTCCGTGCCATTATTTATTAAATCGGCAAAAAATCACGTTTCTTGTATGGGAGCATCCTATATATATTTATTTTATTAGATTTTTAGTATTTGTTGTTAAACACAGTACTAAAATTCATTTCTGATGAAATTTTTACAACAGAAATGCATCATTTGTGAAAATTTCAACGGTCTTAACTATCACCATTATCTCTAAAATCGGCAAAAAACAATTGTTGCTTAGGAGCATCCTTTATGTATTTAGTTTATCCTGTTTTCGGTATTTGTTGTTATAGCTGCAACACCAATCCATCATCCATGAAAATTTTAAC
>DVZL01007519.1:0-10708 GCA_018236625.1 Lasaia peninsularis
TCCCTGAGATCGGCGCGTCCCCGTACCACGAAGCACAAACGATAGTTGTCAAATAATATTAGACTAAATTAAAAAGGATATTACTTTCATATATAACCCGTCTATATTTTTACTTCGATTGAATATGGTCAGTTCATTAACGTCACGCAGTATAAATATTTACTTGGTAAAAGAAGTTTCTTTACAAAAATTATAGCTTCTCGGGACGGGAAATATATTATTATTATTTAAATAAGGATCGTTGGTAAAAAGAGGTTTTATGCATAACTTAGCTTGACGATGCGCCTCTATGTTGTCTATAGGTGACGTTCCAAATTCAAACTAATCATAAAATTTAAAATTAAAACAAGTAAAATAAATTAAACCCGTGTTCCAAAACATAAGAAATTAAAACATTTTAACAGTTATAGACTAATTTGCAGTAACTCGTTCGTATAGAGACCCAACGCTTTACTGCAGTAACCTATTCTTGTCCGGAGAATGCAAATCTTTGCACATTAAGTGCTTTTTAATATCTATGGTATCTATAAACCACGGTGTCACTTACCATTAGGAGAATCGTGTGCATGTTTGCCGTCTTACCACTTAAAAATAGCTTATATTTATCTTATTTAGAAGGTTAAATTTATCTATAATTACGAGCTGCGCCCGCGACTTCGCCGGCGTTTTTATTTAATTATTTTATTTTATATATTTCTAAAATAAAAGTAGCCTATTCCGTTCCTTATTCCATCTGCTGTCTGCAAGTGAAAGTTCCGTCAAAATCGGTCCAGCTGTTTCAGGGATTAGCGGGTACAAACAAACAGAGACAGTCAGACAGACAGACGGACAAAATTTTTTAATTTTTAATTTTAAATCATATGTACCTACCTACACATTTTTTTTTATTTGTGCAGAAAACAATAAAATGTTTTTATCACTTACCATTCGTCTGACCTTGGCAACCCGTGGGAATCCCTTTTATAATACCAGACAGACAATGTTGTCAGGAAGTGTTCGTATATATTGTTATTAATGAACAATAATTGCATTGTTTCTAACCACAATATATCTACAACAAAGGCATTCTATATTTGGCGGGATTGAGAGAATTAAAATACCGGCCAAGTGCGAGTTGGACACGCGCACGACAGGTTCCATACCATTATTTATAAAAACGGCGAATGAATCATTCGATGAAATTAGAGCAGGATGCCACGGCTTTACCTAATACTGTATGTACTTAACTATAATATATAACAATCACTATTGACTGACTATTGATTATGATGACATAACTATTTTTGAATAATTTGAAATTGATTTCACCAAATCCGGTTCTTGCTTGATGCAATATTTGAAGAATAAAGAGTAAATATTGCATAAGTGAATAAAATTAGTCCAATACTTTTTCAATGTTCAAATTCAGCTCTTATGATTTTGTAATAAGTAGTTAATTGGTGTAAATATAAGGTTAAAAAACCTGCCAAGTGCGAGGAGCCGCGAACGAAGGGTTCCTTGCCAAATGTATGTAATATTTATAAAACCGGTAACCACTTTTTACACATTCAACTTCAAACAATTTTTTCATTTTAAAGTTAATATAATAAGTATTTAAGGCAGTAATAAATTAAGGCAGTAATGTTTTTTGTAAAAACAATGTCGCCATTTAACTTCAAAACTACTAATTCGTTTTTGATGCGGTTTTCAGTTATAAGTTGTGATTTGATTGGTGGATATTTTTAGATAAGTGTAATGGTGATAACTCTCCAGGGGGTGCTGCAGTGAACATTTGATTGAGCTAAAAATATAACTACTCATTCGATCTACATATGATTTTCAGTAGTAATGGGTTTGTGGTTGATTAATAAGGATCTCTAAATAAGTATTACGACAATGACTTAGTGACGCTTTAGTAACATCAGGTCCGATTCAGTGATTGATTGATTATAACAAAAAAATCGTCGGGGGCTGCCATCACCATTTACAACTTTAACATAAATATGTCTTAATCAATCAGGTTACCATAAAGCTCCAATTCATTTATTGGCAGCGCCGACAATTTTTTTTATAGTTTTTATGAAGTTCATAGGGTCAAACAAATTCTTGGAGTCGTGGGTATTTTAATAATTTTACCCTTTTTGAATCACATTTTAACCGTCGCTCGTTTCGTATTCTTAATTTTGCTTTTTATTATCTGTATCGTTATATCTATTTGTTTATGGAAGTAGTTTTTGTTTATTAGCTATATTTTGCTTGACTAAAACCTGAACAAGTTAACAGCCCAGCAACACGCTCTGCAGGTCAATTATTTATAAACCTTATCTATGGCAAAGGTCGATCTCCATTTGTCGAGGCGCCGTGATATACAGATTATTGACCTTATTTTTTTATACGAAGCGAAAGCTACTTTCTTAGCTCTTGTAGCTATGCTAGTTTTTTCGTCTGTAGCTTTTTGGACATATAAACATGGGAAACCATTTTCTAAACCTTTGCTATCTGTCAGTCTGTCAGAGATTTGATTCTTTTGATTTTTATGAAGAACTAGCTGTACCCGGTGCGCGAGTGACATCGATGAGTATATCATACAAACCATCCAGTAAGTTTTGAGTTCATCGATGACACAAACAAACATAATTTTTAGATATTAAGATTGATATGAGGTTTTGAAAGATATACCTACAATTAAAATTTTCACGAAGTGTATACATACATAGTTTTACATTGATTTAGGAATATATTGACTTTTAAGTTAAAATTCATTATAATCGAGATATGGAGGCAAATTTTTAACAATTTTTTACAAAAAATAAAATTAACAAATCATTGTCGAAAATCATTGGACACGGAAAAGTCAGTTAAAAAAAACTTTTTTAACATTACGTTTACTTCTAAGAATTAGGTACCTATGTATATTTTAACGGATACGTAAAAACAAAAACCGTACGTTTTTGTCGCAAAAAATCATTAAGTAAAACATTTACATACTGGACATTAAAAATATGTTTAGAAGTAGGTAGTTGTCGCAACGGATAGTCGTGATTGGGTTTATTACTGCTAAAATAATTATTACCATGTAATAATATATTACATTTATTACTTACTCGTTATGCCTAAACAAGAATAAATCGCTAAATTTGTTGTTAACTCCGGCTTAAGCTTTTAAAATACTCGGTACCTAAAGTTTAACATTTTAATTTTAACTTGATGGATTCGGCTATATTTTTAAAAGAGCTTTATATTATAGTCAGACATAAGTGGCCACAGACCACATATTGGGTAGAAGTACTTTCTCACCCGACGAACTTAGTTTTGTTGATTAGAATATGCAGCGCCATCTGCGGAGTTGATTTGTCAATTTAATCTGTGGGTCGCGAAGATTTACTCGGGGAGTCGCCGATTGAAAGAAAAAATAAAAGTTCTATATTAAGTCTTATTATTAATTCGTCTTTCTATGACATTAGTACGTCGCCAGATTTTTTTCAATTTGTAAAGATGTCAAAAATACTGAAATTACTAATCTAAACCATCCAGGACCCCACCCGCATACAAAAAAATAGTTTCCTTTAGGAGGAAGTAGGAGAAGCATTACTCGTAGCACAGGGATGTAACAACCCTATCGCTTTTTTCTAGAATAATCTAGTCAGTAACTGTGGCTGTTATTTTTGAAATTCGTCTGTTTATTTATATTTTTTACATATTCGCTTCTTTGCATTTCAAAACTATTAATATCGCAAACACAAAGATTAAGGAAAACATGATATTTTACCAATCAATAATAACAACGATGTTAACCTTTATGTATCAGTTCACATTAGTATCAGCCGTTTTAGTAAACACCAGTGTATTCATATATGTTTTGATTTTAATGTACTGGAAAAGAAATATAATATTTTTATTGAAGTTTGTTTTCAAGGTGAGTTTCAATTTTTTGCATAAAATTAATTATAACACACTAAAAATATAACAAAATAATAAGTACAATTAAATCACGGCAATGACAATAATATTTTTACTTTTAAAAAGACAAAAAAGTCTAGTGTTTTATCCCGGAAAATATATATGCCATTTTTTTTCGAATGCTTATTGCGAACTGTTTCAGCTTTGTAAATTGCGTTTTTCTCAAACAAAAAAAATAATTCATTTTTGTTTTTTTAAAAACTTGTAAAACTATCAATTTCCGGCTAAATACTTATTTGTTTTAGGTTCAATGTCTTATTTATAATCTATAACAAGTTTGTCATTTTAAATTTATGTTCTTTTTTATGGATTTTTTTTAAATTTACTATTATTATATTATTTTGTTTACTGCTGTGGTTTCTCAACACGATTTGGATATGAGCAATTGATTTCGGGTTTTTATGAAGATTATAAATCTTTAATAACATCGCGCCATAAACGTCAGGTGGGGTCTCGCGGGGACATCATATTTAAAATGACGACACAAGGATATGTCGGTTTCAACACAGTCTAATGCAAACCTTGTGATGTAGTACGTGTCACAGACAGGACCGTTAAAAGGTACCGTCAACAAAAAAAACTCAATTCCATTTATTATTTAACACTTGTTCCATATAACACTATATAATAAAAGAAAGTGTGTTAGTTACACTATTCATAACTCAAGAACGGCTGTACCGATTTCGTCAAAAATTGTTGTGGAGGTAGCTTGGAAACCAGGAGACGGACATAGGATATAATTTTTCCCGTTGTCAGTGTCAATAATGAGATCAGAACCGAATGTTCTGTATGGGGAAGGTTTGAGAAACCTTCAACATCTCCCCTAAGTATGGGTCGTTGATTTAACTTACCCCTACAGTCTTTTTATATCTATATGTTTTCTTCTTTTTGCGCCGAAGCCACGAGAAGACCCCACTATCATGGAATATAATAGAATATATTTTGTTTTACATAGACCGTAGGGGCCGTCCATTAATAACATTAGACTCGAAAGAGGGAGATGTCTACAAAAAATCACGAAATAGCACAAGTAGGGAGGGGTGGGAGGTGTAATAATATATCACGTGTTTTTTTTAGCAAACGCGATACTCAACCGGCGGCGTTAGTTTCGTCGTCGTTGTTGTTGAAAAAATACACGTAATATAGGGAGAGTGGGCTTCAACTTAACCATGTATCACTAAGGGGGAGGGGGGGTTAAAAATGCCAAGAAAAACATCATGGTCCCTTACAGGCGGTTCTAATGTGACGCGTCTATATAATTCTAAAATTGACCACCGGATCGGAGCGCGGCCACTCACTGAGAAGATCCGGCGAAACAAACTCGGCGGGCTTGTCTTTTTTCTTATTTTTTAAATAGGACCAATTAATTTATTAAAATATTTCTATCCTTGGTATTAATTGCTTCTACTTACAATCACCTTTTTATGTAGTTTATATTTTATATATTTTTTTAATTTATTTAAAAGTAGATCTTTTGTTCGGGAATTGTATTGTAAAAGTGTATACATTGGCCGATGAAGGAATTACCTATCTTATGGAGACGAGTCACATGCACAGCAAGATTGTTTTTGTTCCTTGTTTTTACAAATTGTAATATTGATAGGTATTTCAATTTCTTTTAAAATACCTATATTTTTATCAACTTATTATATCGAATTTTCAAAAATATGTTGTGATGTCCGAGTCTAACACGAGGCTTAAGCTTAGGAATAAGCATTTGCAAACGGTACCTGCATAGTTCGGTGTATGGGAGCATTGACCGCCATAATGTGGTCATTAGTTTGGTCCCATCAGTCGCAAACTGGAAAGACCAGGATCTACCACTCATAGGACAACGCGACCACACCTATGTCTGCATAATTATTTTTCCTATTTATTTCAGTCACAATGAGATGAAGGGTTATGATTCTAACCTACTCTTATTTCCTATATCATTATTTTACTAAATACATACTATAAGTACATTACATATATCTTCACACCAAGTCCCTTGAGAAGTAGGCAGAGCGTATTAAATGTCAGGTGTCACCATTTCCTACATATTTGTTTCGGAGACTCTTGCCAACCTAGGTGTCCAGTATTATTTCAGTAGACTAGTTTCTTGATTACTGGGTCACTACCAACATGACCATTAGTGGTAGAGTGCTGTGCAGCAACTAGCCTGGAAAGGGATCCACCGCCTTACCCTTACTATTCCTGCCGCTATAATGACATTGTCGTGTTCCAGTCCGGAGGGTAAGGTTATTAAGGATTTGCACATAAGATCTAACAACCCGACTACAAGGCACCTACAACATCTATTGTGTCTATAGACCACGGTTGTCTTTTACTATCGGGAGACCCGTGTGCCTGTTTGCTGTCTTATCCCATAAAAAAAACACAGGAAGAGTGTTACTACTAGTATTTAATTTTTTGTCAAGTTTAATTATACACAAGTGTCAATTATAAAAATGTGTATAAAATACTTACATTTTTTAATTTTTTGCAGACTGTACCCAAATATTTCCCACTGTACTCAAATAGTTCGGTGTGCGGGATCAATGACCGTGGTTTAGCCACTATTTTGACCCCCACCTGACCACTCGCGAACTGGATAGACCAGGATCTTGTCACTTGTAGACTGACAGTCAACAGATGTCCCATTAGATAGTTATTTATTTTTAAGAAATATATGGTTGATTTTCTATCGGTATAGGTACTTAAATAAAGTCAAGTAATACTATGGTAACACAGAATAGAATAATTATTTATTGTTAACCAAAAACAGAGAAAATAAAATTCGTATAAATATTTATGGTAGGTAGATACTCTACATTGTCGTCTAATATAAGTACCTATTTTATTCTAAAATAAAAAAAAAATACAGCTACACTCTGCGGGGAAAAATAAAATCTTTTCTTGATAAAAAAAAAACAAAAAGTAATGGCGACTGTCACCAACAGTGAAAACCTTAAACTTTGTAAAAATGTCTATAATTTTCATGTCATGTTAATGATGCGAATTAATATTTTTGCCCCTACCAAATGTAGTTCAACCAAGAAGTAAATTATTTTATGAGATTACACTCCTAACAAAGATCTGTCCTCGAAACGTATTGTTGCTATCTCTCTCTAGGCTGGACAACGTCTCTTTCTGTTATCTCTATGGTGTTGACAAAATAATAAAAGCTGGGCTCGTAAGAATGAGATTCACGTATCGGACATGTCGTTTGTAGGAGTAAAATATCCAAATACCTTCTTTTTTCATGATTCAGATGGACTGTACTTTATATACTTAAAAAGGTACAGGTTGTTCAAAAACATTGTACTTAGAACTTAAGTAACATGAATGTCACAAGAGAAAGCTAATAACACCCAAGTGTCAAACTTTCGACTAAACAGTGGTTTTTACACGGTTTGGAAAGTAGCCAATAGTAAGTGCAACGAACAGTTACTTCTACAGGTCAAATTGGGGTCAAAACTCTTTTGTCGATGGCAACTATTGACAAGTAAGTTTTTAACATGAAGCTAAAGGAAATTACTCTCTTCGAAGGCCGTCGCTAATTAACGTTGCTATCCCATAATGTCCTCTCCTTTTGACTTTGTTCCTCCTTTATAATATAAATTTGATGGCGATTGGTGCAGCAAAAAAAAATCACTGGACAAATTACACAAATTGATCTAACCCCAAAATAAGCAAATTAAATGCTTGTGTTACGAATGTTAGACAGCGATACTAATACATAGAAATACTTAAATAGATACCTACTAGAATAATTCAATAAACACCCAGACCCGGAAATACAAACAACTATGTTCATTACACAATTGTCTATCCCCGTCGGGAATCGAACCCGATCCTCGCGGTTGGTCGGTGGGGCTAGGCGTGTACGCTAGTCACTCGTTATTGATAACTATGTTATATGACCAAAAACTAAAAATTCATCTAAATAAACCAAATATATTCATGACGCTAACTAACTTGCAAGGTAGACAGAGAGTATCGAGTGCTAAATGTCACGATTCATATATACTTACCTAGCTTCATCCCCATTCATTTCTCTCGTCATACGAACAAGCTAATTTCGAAGATTCTTAAGCACCACCTTCGGATATTACATGAGCAATTTGGTCGTGGAATGTCAACCTCGGTCTCCCCGAGTACTTGTAGCATATTATGTAGCGTACTGTACTTGTAGCGTATTACATTTGAATTTACTGTTTTTTCAATCATGCATCTTTTGTTCTTTCCACATCACCGAACCATCAGAGCCCTTTCTCATTCTGCACCGACACTTTCTTTTAATCCCACTCTTTTAAACTCACTTTTGAGAATGCGGTCTGCGAGCGTTGCTCCACAAACTTGCAAGCGCATGCATTTCAACCGCATTTTCTCGATAATGAAGTTGAAGACTGCAAAAAAACTGTCCACATATTGTTGAAATGGATTAAGTAATAATTTGTCGTGTTACTCTCTCTTAGCGGGACAAAAAGTCTAGTTTCACAAGTCATTAATATTCAATTATAATTACGCAACTAATTACCGAGTTATCGGTACTTACATATTGTTAGTATTTCACCACTACGTATTGTTGCAGAACAAAATGAAGTCTCTCTTGATGGTTTGTGCGTTGACGTTCCTCTGCGGGGTTATGGCAAAGAACAAGAAAGAAGACAATAAGGTAAGTACTATTAAATATACCATGCTAGCAATCCAGTTCGTGCTTCGCTTAGTAAATATTAAAAAAAAAATTAAAACATCGAAATTCATTAATTCAAACAAAAATCTGAAAAAAGATTCAATTTGACAGCAAAATTCTCATTTACAAAATGATCCGTCATGTATTTAATTCATTTGTTACAAAAAATGTGATAAATAAAGAACCACTCTATCGATTTTGTGTAAAGCAACAAAGCCTAAACGTTTGGTTTGGATAGGTGAGCCCGTTCTTGAGTTTTAATATTATACATTATATACACTTTTATATCTATCTCACAACTAGACAGACATGGACACTGGGGACTTCTTACACCAGGACTTATCCTTGAAACTCTTGGTTCCAGGTGAAGATAGCGGTCTACTACGAATCCCTGTGCCCTGACAGTAAGAAGTTCATCACCTCCCAACTGGCTCCAGTATGGCGAGACTTCAGAGGAGCTGTCAAGGTCAAACTGGTTCCATACGGAAAGAGCACGGTAGGTTATAAGAATTTAGGCTGTCTTTTTCCAAAAGCTAAAGCTATGGCCACACCTGCTACCAAAGCGACTGCGAAACGAGAGCGTCAAATGCGCGGCGAAAACTGCCCGTGCTATCACAAAATATATATCTGTTTTATGCTGTTATATGTATAAATAAAACCGGTCAAGTGCGATCCGGACACGCGCACGAAGGGTGCCGTATCATGTATAAAAATTGCAAAAAGAAACACTTTTATTGTATGGGAGCAATGTATAAAGGATACATTTATTTTATTTGTTTGTAGTATTGGCTGTTACAGCGGCAACATAAATACATAATCTATAAAAATTTCAACTTTCTACTTATTACGGTTTAGCCTAGTGACAGACGGACAGCAAATGCATAGTAATAGGGTCCCTTTGGGTACCCTAAAAAGCACTGTACAAAGTAGAGCAGCCTGCGCGAATTCCACGCAACCGTGCCGTTTTTCCCATCATCATTATTGGTGGGGTGAACGGGAATACAAATTTTGTTTTTTATTAAATTCCCGTTCGTCCTACTGGTGAGCACAAGCTTGGTGGGGCGAACGGAAACAAACCGAAATTTTAACTTACAACTTATATCCAAGTTAAAAGGAATATAATTGTTATTTTTTATTAAAAATAAGATCCATATCTATACTAGGTACTCGTAATTAATGAAATACACATACAATTTGGAACTAATTAGTTTATTGTGCACCAAAGAGATACAAATGAAAAAAAAAATAAAAAAAGCTTTGCTTGTTACATTATTAATAACTTAGGAACGGCTGAACAGATTTAGATAAAAATTAGTGATGAGGTAGCTTAGAACCCGGAAACGGACAAAGAATACTTTTTAACCCTTTGTGTTCCATTCTAATGATTTTTTCGTGCATAAATGCACCCCTAAGTGCGCGCGGTACGAAGTTCGCCGGAAAGCCAGTATCATATAAAATTAATACTCACATACTAAATAATACACAAAAGCGGCCAAATAAATATGTGTTTAGATTAAAAAATAGTTAAACAAAAGTTTTAAACGTACCTAATCAATTAAATGGTTCCGCATTATATTTATTATTATAATATACATATTTAAACTGTGACCAATGGGGTGGAAACATAAAGGTATGGAGCGAAGAAGCTAAACTGGAATATGAACACAATATTAAACTTTAGTAGTGAAAGGGTAGAATAGGGTAGCTCAGAGCAGTGATGCACCTATAAAATCTATGGCTTTTATAAGTGTCTCCCTCTATCAGGAGAGCAGTGTATGTTTTATTGTCTCATCGTAAAAACATCATAAAAGTATCGTGTATTTGTTCAGAGATATATTAATATGTGGGTTTTTTCAGCACGACAAGGTGAATAACAAGTGGCATTTCAATTGTCATCATGGAGAGAACGAGTGTTACGGGAACAAGGTGAGATTCTTTTTAGATACATGCTATCTTTTTAAATGAAATTAAAAACGAAAGAGATAGAACACTTTAGACATGTCAAATAATAAATAATAATAATAATAAATAAATATTACTGGACAAATTACACAAATTGATCTAACCCCAAAGTAAGCAAATTATATGCTT
>DVZL01007520.1:0-10707 GCA_018236625.1 Lasaia peninsularis
CAAAGGGACTAATAGTAGTTGCGTAAAGCTTCCATACAAAAGTGGAAATTTGGCTCAAAACTATTTACTTTCCATTTCTTAAGGCTAGCAAATAAACAGACGGATTTTGTGTATATTTTGAAAATACGTTGTTGCACGTTCCATGCATTTGACACACATAAACCCAAACACAAGTATATGTTACACACACATACTCTGTTGTCAAATTGTTTGTTTTTTTTAATTTCCGAATGTAATGGTCAAGAACATTTAGCAAACTATGAGAAGGTTTTTGAAAAAAAAAATGTTTTGAATTAATTATTAATTGTTTTAAATGTTTTAAATATTCTCCTAACGGTTCATTGGATGACAACATAGCTCAAATTTGTCAATAAATCGGAAAGTGGAGACGGGATATAGAGCCATTGCTCACTTATAGTTTAATTAGCAATTAAAATTTCATTACCAATAACTTTTTAAAGATAATCCCTCATCCATTCGGAAGGACTTTGGCGAGAAACTAGGTTGCTGGCCCGTGGTGCTGTATGATACACACTAAACAATATATTCATGTCCATGGCCATGTCGCTCTATTTGTTTAAAACGTAAAGATTTTTAATAATGATATGGTAATAACTTACGTAACAACTTAAGACAAAAGGTACCTTAAGTAGGGACTAAATAAATTAACCGACTTGGTATCACATCGATCTCACAACTTTTCACGGTAGAAAAAATTGAGCTGCGAGACTTGGTTTTTTTACAGGATGTTTTTGATGGGATATATCGTTACGCTAATACATAGAAATACTTAAATAGATACACGAATAAATTTAATAACCACTCAGACCCGGAAATATAGACCCGGATCAAACAAACTTCACACATCGGGAATCAAACCTGAGTTCACAGGCGGTTGGTCGGTAGCGTTAGGCGTGCATGCAAACAGCTCAGATACAATTAGGTAAACTCATTGATGTATGACGGGATTCGAACCTAGGCCACCAGAACCTGGCAACCGGAAAGTCCCAGTCGTTAACCAACAGGCCAATGAGGATCTAGCTAGAAGATATAAAAGTGGGACACCGAATAGGCTTAACCACAGAGACGATTACTAACGTAATAAGCAAAATCTAATTTACTGAAGATGATCTTTTGGCAGCCTCAACTATATATTAAGTAGACGACATTTCAGAGCACCATTTATATTTTTTATTTGGTGAATGTTAAACTAGTCAGTCCAATTGGGTTGCGTAAGCTCTAACGTGAGAAACGAGATCTAGTTCAGCAGAGATAAGCTTTTTGCTGCATTAATACTGGGGATAATATAACAACGAGTATGTAGAATTATGTAATAAATAAGATAACACGTTTATATACTCTGCAATACTTACAATAATGGTGAAAATCTTCATACAGATTCCATTGCGAATGAAGAAGAAAATATCGAGCGCCAAGTGTTATGAAAACTACATATTACTTGCCTTTGCGGTTATTATTTTTAATATTAAAAGCCTTTATTTAACTTGCAATTATGTATGTATGTAACTATGAATGGTGGAATCTTTGAACTCAATTTTGAAGTAAATGTAATCATCCGATTGAGCTGAAATTTTGTATACACGTTTAGTTTGAGATGAGATAGGTGACGTTATTCTAAATTCAATATGGCGGACCATCCAAGGTGGCGGAATTGTAATTTTTAATACGTTTCTACAATATAGGTGTCAAATGAAAGGGCTCACAAAAACACTGCAATTCTTTATTTCATACAAACAAGTTGGTATTAGAGATGCTTGAGACATAATACGCGAGCTATTGTTTCTCTGGATGATTAAAAAATACAATTGGACCCGGTAGGTGGCGCTGCTGTCGGTATGTCAACTTCTAAACGGCTTGACCGATTGGGTTGAAATTTTATATGTGTACATTCATGGTTTCACAGATACCAATGTATTATGCCTACCTAATCTATCTTTCTATATATATAAATAGAAATGACTGGTTATAATTCCCGGGTGAAGCCAGGATTGTCAGCTAGTCTTTCTATCACCATTTACAACATAAACATAAAATAAAAATAAGTATAGCAATAAAATAGAATATATAAATATATAATAAATAAATAGCCTCTGTGGTGTAACGGTACAGGTGTCACCTGTTAAGACAGTTAGCCACGTGGGGTCCCGGGTTCAATTCCCAGGTCGGGCAACTTTTCTTAAATGTTTTTTTAGATTTTTCTGAATAACCATTACATTGCCCGGGATTGGCATGTGCCCGAAGTGGCGTTAGGCTTACCACCTATCTCATCAGGGCCCTAGTACCTTGGCTAATCGTGGGTGTGTTCTTGTATATCTACTGGACTTAGGAGTCGTGAGTATACTAGCACGCCTCTGCCTACCTCTTCGGGGATAACAGGCGTGAAGGTACTTTTAAAGTTTATGGTCAATATTAATGAAATGTCAACTACCCTCAGATAAAAGTATTTATAGTTCCAAAAGTGGTCTGTGGCAAGAATTGAGTGGAAATTTGAGAGGTGCTCTTTTCAACAATGATTTTCGATGATTAAATATTATTATTGTTGCAGGTCGCAATGGACGTGGTACGGCGAATAGTGGACGGTTACCATGACATCATGGACAACTACAGTGACCCCAGGGTAAAGGATTGGTTCCTCATGTCTTCGCCGTTTCCAACCCTCGCCATTTGTCTCACTTATGTTTTCTCAGTAAAAGTAAGTAATTATTCAATACTTTATTGTACGAAAAAACTTAAATCTATACATATACATAGGTAAAATTGGAGTGTCTGTATGTAATATTAAACCACCGGTTATTATTAAATGTATGTATGTCCGTCGTTCTATCTGTTTGTTCCGGCTAATCTCTAAAACGGCTGGACCGATTTTGATGGGATTTTCACTGGCAGGCAGCGCATGTAATAAGGATAGCTTTGGTTATTTATCTAATTATATTCAAACGCTTTTGAAAGTTAACTTTTTAATTTATAATCCCTTCTGTGATCGAACGTAGTCGGTATCCGACTTTGACACACAAGTTTTTGGGTTTAATTCACGTGTAGGGGAACATTTTCTATTTAGTTATTCAGTTTATTATTCAGTTTTTATGAAAAATATAACGGTGCCTGTGACCAGATTTGTGCTCAATATGGCCACTGACTTGTCAGTTGCCACATCATTGCCTAATTCGTTGGCTAATCGAAGGTTTGTACATATACCTCTGGCTACCCCTTCGATGATATGGGCGTGACGGTATTTATTCACTTGTTAAGCTATACCACTTAAATCATTAGATTAATCTTATTATAATACAAATAGCCCGATTATGATAATTAGTATAATTATTTATTCACACCATAATATAATTCAGATTATGTATTTAAATAAATTAATTATACATATCTTCGACGACATTCAATGTCGATGACATTAGGCAATACTGTTACAGTTTTCTTAAGTGCATTTAAGATAATGGTGGTAATTCTGCTGCGCGCGAACTCAATATTATTTCTGTTAAAATATAAGGTGTTTTCTTTTAAAACAAGTAAAAGAAATAAATCACGTTTATTGCTGTCAGATTGGTTGGTACAACGTTCTCCGGGACAGTTAGTATCAAGTATACTGATTTGAACAACGTTATCATGACCATATCTAGCTGGATATATTAATGATAATTGTATAGTCAAACCTCTCTGCTTACATCAACAGAGATAATAGGCGTGATGGTATTTATTTATCACATCAATTGCTTCCAGGTATTAGGACCAAAGTTAATGGAAAACAGAAAACCCTTCGACTTGAAGAATGTCCTAATATGGTACAACCTGTTTCAAGTGATATTCAGCATTTATCTATTTCATGAGGTAAGACAAAAAATTCTAAATATTAATCACTGTGTTTCTAAATATTAGTGACTCTTAACAGCTATTACAATTGATCTATTATTCAAAAGAGTTAAAGGTTAATTCCCAGGTAGATTTTTTAACAATACTTCAAGTAATTAATTAAAGCTAAAAAAATATTCAAACTATCATTATTTTCGGATGATTTAGACAGCGCCGTTTTAGCGCATTTTCTTGTGACGTCACCGTGCACTGAGAAGTGAGAACAATAATTTCAACGAATATTATTAATAGTGAGTGATCATAACTTATATATATTATAAATATTGTATTGTCCCTATGTGCGAAAATTTTCATATGGCCAAAGATGCAATAATAAGGATATCAATTGACATGGCGTTAACAGTTAACAATGACGTCACGTTTCATTTCGACAATGGCGTTTTGTTTTCGAAATTTGCGAGGGAATTTCAAAAATGCTACTTTTAAAGAATAATTTTATCAATAAAAACTTGAATATTGTCAAAAATATTTATGTCCGTATATTTCTTCAGCAATAAAAATTACACGTAATGTTTTGGGCCATATCCAAATCACATGCATATTGCCTATAACCACCTGTTAGATCATTAAAAATAATGTCATTGGCTAACCGTGAATGCATAAGTATGTAACTCTTCGGGGACATGGACGTAGTAATAATTGTATTTTTTATTGAATCCTCTACCAGACGAAGGATCTACAAAACTTTCTACACGAGTAACTACACGCCCCCAAAACACATGCTTCGAGGCCGAAGCAAGGGTTATCCTGCAATCGTTCGTGCCTCCTGCGCAAAATTAAATGATCGGCGTGCGAGCTACGGTTTTATGGCTCGTCGGTAACGCTCGCCGGCAAATCATCGACATACATCGGTTTTAAATAACGAGCCTTGCTTGTTTCTTGGGTTGTCGTTGGTTATATATTTTTTGCTCGTAAATCGATCATTAACAACGAGCCGCGAGTAAAACTATAGTCCTTAAAACCGTGTAGGGGACCACTGGTGGTAGAGTGTTGTACGGGAAATCAGCGGGCCTAACACCCGGGCCACAGGACAGCGATGCACCTACAACATCTATGATGTCTATAAGCCGCGTTTGTCTCTTCTCAACAGGAGAGCTGAGTGCTCGTTCGCTGTCGGATTGCAAAAAAGTAAAACGAAAAATTTATTAAAAAAATGTCCACAAATGGCGGATGCTGATTAAATAATTTCGCTATCAAAAATATTATATAAGTATTTGAAATAGATTTATTATTATTAATTTGATAGATACCATAATCACAAATCGTAATATTTATTGTCCCTATAACCCATCATGGACTGTCATGTTTTATGGTATTCCATAAGCAGCTTGAATTATTATATTAAAAAAAAATGCAAAGTGTGAGTTGGACTCACCTACGAAAGGTTCCGTACCATTAGCTGTAGATGGGGCAAAATAATCTTATTCTGTATTAAGTATTGGTTTATATAGCGGCCAATAAATTATCTTTGAAAATTTTAAAGCACCTAGCTATCACGATTCACAAGATACAGCCTGGTGACAGACAGACAGCGGAATCTTGGTAATAAGATCCTTTATTTACCCTTTTGATACGGAACCCTAATAATAGTATCTGCCATTTTATATGTTAATCTTAGCAAACATAAATTCAAGTGGTACTTACGTGGCCGGTCTTCGTAAAACCGGTCATTGTTTGCAGTTATATTTATATCTCCTTGCTACCACGCCTGCCGCCACGTGACTCTAAAACAGCTGGGTTTTACCAAAATCCAACGCCGAAAATTAATTATATAGCCGACCCCATAATATTAAGATCAATAAAAAATAAACTGTCCACTAACAAAGCTGGCTATAAAAATACCAAAAGATTTGTCTACATAAATAAATAATAATCCCTAATTTGTTGATAAGCGCAAAATTTGAGAACTGATAAACCGATTTGGGTGATTGCTTTTTTGTTGTACTTTACGAAGTCCGGGGAATGTTTTTATGGAGAGAAAAACTGGGATAATTTCAAGGAACATAGGGAGATAGCACTTTAGTTTTTTTATCAATATCGGGCAGTTCGAAGTTTGACGGGCTCGTAATTAGTATACTTAGATATAAAATGAATCTCTTCATCGCACGACGCCCGAACGGATGAAAGAATTTCCCGAATTTTTTTTGGGATTAATCATTGACAATGTCAAAAGAAGCTTATTTTGGAGAAAAGGAAAATTTTTCCCTATACAAATTGTTATTAGCTCTCAATGTCACATTGGACGAAATTCGTTGGGTTAGCTGGTATTCAATTCATCTGATACTGATGATGCTTAGCTAATTGGGCTACTACGGATAAGTCCACACGTTGAATTTTTTTTCTTTCTTTTACGGTATTAGTTAGGAACTATTAGTAATTACCTAGTATATCGACGCCTTTACCTTCGCTTACCTTAAGATTCAAACTGCAACACCATAATGATAAAAACTGATATAATGCTACCAGGACTAACAGGCGCGTCACAGACCCTTAATTCGTCGTTGATAGTCCGATATCGCGTAACTAACATTGTAATATACCGCGTATGTATGTACATCTGGACAAATTCTAGAGGAGGAACAAAAAAGTAATTTTCTAAGGAACGCGTCGGATGAATTTTGAATGAACAAGGGTATAGAATCATTAATTTCTTATTTAACTAACGTACTAATTTTAACCCCTTTTTCCCGTGTTGGTCCGGGTCTTCTGTTTAGAATAGACCTGCCTGTCAAGAGGCGAGCATAGGTTAACTAGGATACCACCAACATGATCACTGGTGGTAGAGTGCTTAGAGCAACTCGCCCGGGCAGGGATCCACCGCCTTACCTATTCCTGCCGCCATAATGACATTGTCGTGTTCCAGTTCGTAGAGTCGTGTTCCTCGTTTGCTTCCTTATTCCATAAAAAAACAGCTACTGCTAATACCGCCGCGAAATTTCAATTATGTTTTTTTTGTACATACGCGGTATTAGACTTTTATCGATGAATTATCATCATCTCATATAATAGGGTATAGGACAAAGAAGGAAAGCAATCATAGTGACGGGGTTCGAACCTGGAGTGCCAAAATGGAAATCCGAAGCACGTACCATTAGACCATCGAGGCTTTTAATCTTATTCTTAGTTGTAATGTTGCTGTGAAAAAATAAAATAATACTAACATTTTGTGTACCACACCGATCAATCTTGGCTTTTTGTTGGTAAATTATAATGCGTTGGTGGAACATTTCTTATCGGGCATACGTATGGGTTTGGTCAACTTTGGACTAGAAGGTACAGTCAGTTTTAAAAGTTTATGAATTTTTTTTCTCTATACCTACCTACTAGGTACATATGAAGCGAAAAGTGTTTGAATGCGATTGGTTTAATAGGTGCTTTTTGTATACGTCGCTAAAATTTTAGATTATACTTTTGTAACGGCACTTATGTAATATGATTAAACTACCATAACTAATCAAACATAATGTATTGACAAAAATTACGTATTGTCTTGTTCTATAAAAAACCTGATTGTTACAAAGTAGTATTGTAATTTTGATATCAATCAAGTAGGTGTAAGGAAACATATATCTACATTACAATAATAGTATACATCTATTAACATAATAATATAATACACGTTTAAATTTAACAATAACTTTGTCGTAAATGTAAATAAATTCAAGAATCGCGTTTTTGTAGTAACTAAAGCATAAGACGCGTTGAGCGATGTGTAATAATTAATAAGACAAAACTTCGCGTTATCAATTTGTTGTTATTAATATCGCCACGCCCATATCCTAGAAAGGGCAGGCAGATGTAAGTACATATGCATTCACGATTAGCCAACGATATAACTGGTCAGGTGGCAAGTCTGTCGCCATATCGGTGTCGAATCCCGGGTTTCATCACGATGTTTTTATTTCTCGTAAGAGCATTCAGAAAAGCAAGTTAGAAAAACTCATAACTAATAAATGGCGGGGTTCGAACCTGGACTAACAAAAGGCAGTCTGAAGCGCGTACTACTAGGCTACTGGGGCTCTTAAAAATAATTCCAGTATTATTAATACAATTTCTTTGTTTACAGAGTATAGTAAGTGGCTGGTTCAGTACTTACAGTTTCAGTTGCCAGCCCGTAGACTATTCTAGAAGTCCATCAGCTATGCGAGTAAGTATGAATTAATAAACTATTTTTCATTAATTACCACAAATCAACAGATGTACCTCGTAAGAGTATTACATATAAAAGAAGCTAGGCCTGTATGTCCTTCGGTTAAATGAGAGATTATTTATTTAATTCTTTATTGTACCACACATAACAAAAAATACTTATACCTAGATATTACAGCCAACGGGCTCGTTTCCAACAAAAGAGATTTCAGTCAGCTGACCCGTAAAAATAAAAAAACACAGGAAATACTTATGAATATTATACAGAATATACTTGGTGTACAATAAAGTGGGACATTAAACATGACCAAAATTAAAATATCAAACACAAAACCAGTGTATACACAAATATTATATATAATAAAATAGTGCAAAAAAACATGAATGAAGAAAGTACAAAGAATAAATTTGAAGAGATCGAGGTAGTAACAAATAACGATTTTTAAGAAGCTTTTTAAAGTCAAATAATGTTTCACTGGCATGAATATTAGCTGGTAAGTCATTCCACAATGTAACAGCACCGACAGTTAATGAATGGGAGTAAATAGTGAAATTATTAATAGGAAATCGGAGTAGGGTTTATACATTGGAATGACAAGGAGAATCAAAGGAATACATTTATTCTTTTATTATGTATGTATCTTTAATCAAAGGAATACATTTATTCTTTTATTTTGTAGGTATCTTTAATCAAAGGAATACATTTATTCTTTTATTTTGTAGGTATCTTTAATCAAAGGAATACAATTATTCTTTTATTATGTAGTATGATAGAAGTGTTTGTTATTATGAACAAATTTTCTAATTGGAAGACCTAGTGTCTATCACACAGTTTCTCTTTGAAACTAGCCAGACATTAACTACCCCCGTCTTAATTTTGTACCCTTTAACAAAAATAACAGCATAATAAAGATAATTAGTACTTCAAACTAGCACAATAACATTTATTATTATTAAAAAAATGCAAGAAGGGAAACTTAATTCTCTTTCTACAGTTTCTCAATTATTCTTACTTATTTTTATTTTATAATATATCTATGAATAGCCCCAAACCCGCCCGGTGAAGGCTCAGGTAGCGTCTAAGCTTCGAACGTACTAACTTTGTTTTAAATGCTTCTAATTTAGTTGTGGAAAAACCGATGTAGGTAAAATAATCAAGTATTTTGCAGTAAAAACGATATCTTACTTATAACAATAAGCGCTTCCAATCTAAAAATTTATAGCCTGTATCTAATCATTCAATCATTGGTAGCTTTACTAATTTTTAACCTTTTAAGATTTTTTTATGCTTAGAGTCGTGTTCGGTTTATAAATTAATGTTCTTATTAGGAATCCGTATCTAAAGGGCACAAAATGGAATGCTGTTACTAAGACTCTGCTGTCCATCTGTATGTTTATCACCAGGACGTATCTCGTGAACTGTGATAGCTAAACAGTTGAATATTTCATAGACGATGTATTTCTATCGTCGCTATCACAACAAATATTAAAAACAGAATAAAGTAAACATATAAAAGCTAAAGATACTCGTGCCCTTTATGCGCGAGTTCGATTTGTACTTTGTCGGTTTTTTTGTATAATATAAAAAAATATTTACTGCGCAAAATAAACTTAATACTAGTAACAATTACAAATTTAACTTTGATAATTACAGGAAATACTCGGTTCATTAAAAATAAGTGAACTGGCTATATTAATAATAACCTATATAACGAAAAACTAAAATTCTAGAATTAAAATTAAAACTTAAAGAAAATAATCATAAAGAGGCCAAGTGCATGTTGGGTCCACATAGAGGATTCCGTAGCAGTAAATATTGATTAGGAATATATATTGCGAATTATCTTTGCCACATTGGAAGTGTCTAATTTTAAAACGTCTTATAGAATAAAGAAATTGTTTCAAATTTATGTATGGGAGAGAAACTTTGTTATTTTTATGTTTTTTATTTAAGTGATAAACAGAACCATAAAGCGTTTCACAGACAGTATTTGTAATAGTTTTGGGAAAATAGCTGTGAATTCAGACGGGCAGGTAATCAATCTGCCATGATAAATATATATAGGTTCTGTTTTTTCCACTCGGCTATGGAATTCTAAAAAAAAGAACCTTATTTAGAGCGCCTTTCCGTCGTATTGCGTTTGTGACTGAGTTAAAAAGGATTTCTTGGAATTCCAATTTATTACACCACGTTTTTCTGAGTTGGGTTAAGATTTTAATTGATTTTGATTTTCATCGCCTCGTCGATCGAGGGTTAGATTCGCATGAATGAATGAATGAATACGTTATTGCACACTAATACACACACTTTATAATGAGTAACAAGTTATTCTAAATGTATATACACAAATATTTTAATAAAACAGATAACTTACAAAGGGGAGTTTTTTTCCAACTTATAATATTGCTTAAAAAATCTTCTTTTTAATATAGTCAGTTAAAAAATTGCAATAATTATCGTCAGGATAAATTTCAGCAAAATCGGTTCGGTGATTAAGATATGAAAACGTTACAGACAGACATTGTTACTTTCGCATTTATAATATTAAAAAAGTAAGGATACGTATGGATAATAATAAATAAATATCTCTGGACAAATTACACAAATTGATCTAACCCCAAAGTAAGCAAATTATATGCTTGTGTTATGGGTGT